>BGPR01002528.1:72232-91231 GCA_013235015.1 Araneus ventricosus | reverse complement strand
AAACCTATCATTAAATTTTTCAATATTAAAAATTATGTATATTGTTATATAGGATGCATAAGAGTTTTAAAAATGTTTTGGTGGGGCATGGCACAAAAAAGGTTTGGAAACACTGTTGTAGATTAATTGCTTGTGTGAAAGCGTTCTTCTGAGTACATTCTATGGAATTTCGCTGCAATAAGAGGGGAACACTTGTTTTTTTGAAAGAAATTATTTCTTGGGCCAGTGCACGTGGCTTCAATCCTTAATGTTCAGAATTCATAAAAAAGAAGGAAAGAAAGAAATGCTCTTCTTTTTTAGTCAAACATTTATCACCAGTTGGAACGCCGAAAGGAATTAAATATATTTTTCTGGCGGTATGAATAAGCGGATAATCTTGCATATACGTTTCTAAAAAACACTTCCGTGCTCATATTATGACGATTTTAATGGCTTTCTTTTGACAAATTAATTAACCGAAGCTTCAAACCAGTTTGGAAGGCTCAGTATAAAGTAATAAAGTCTAGGGACAACGTTTATATGCGCTATTTTGAGCTGGATTCTTATGTTTTTCATGATTTGCATCTGTAATAATTGAAAAACCGTGGCCTTCACATTTAACACAGAATATTAAAACTGCTTTCGTTTTTGGCAATAAATTTAAAATAATGAACACAAGTGGTGTTTGGGAAATAAAATAAATCTTAAGAAATACGTGATGAAAACGTGGTCGCTGTTTTTACAGTCAGTTCGCTAAATGAATATGACTGAATTTCGGGGGAGAGTGTGGGAAGGGGGATGATGTGGACGAAGAGTAGCGCAAAATTTACAGCGATGTCATTCTCAAGCTGCTATAAAAGTGAAAACTTGGAGTATACAGTCAGAAAAAAGATAAAAATAGCTACTAAGACACTGTGGTGAAATTTTAACGTACGGTAAATAAAGATTTTATCAACAGTGGTAATCGGCCTGAAGATGCATATTTTCCTCAACAAAATGAATTTCTTAAATCGCATTAGAAATTAATTAATCAATTAATACTTTCGCATATAAAATTATTCATGTAATACATCTTACAAAATAAGCGGGTCAAGTTTTTCTTCATTATAATTATTATTAATTATTCCAAATTATGACATTATCGTAATGGCAGCCATTTCAAAAATGAACACATTCCATGCAAAATTTATTTATTCGTTGTCAATTTACGTTGTGCTGCACTGGAACAAATGCAGCAGTTGAAAGAGTTTTACAATTGCTGACGATTTTTGGACAAATGAGAAATCCAGATTGAATGCTGATACTCTAGCTTCAGTGCTTGCTATAAAATTCAATATGAAGGATATAGTTTGTTCAAATATTTCCAATACATTGTTATAAGTGGTGGATTGACAAAAAAATAGTCATTCAGTGGAAATGTACTCATTTAAATAATAATTAATAGGCACGTAAACATAATTACAATATAAAATGTTAAAAATGTTTTCATCATGCATTTATCATGTTATAGTTGCAATGAACAAAATGTTTCTTTCATTTACCATAATTCTTTTTCTTCAATTTATTTGTGTCTCCTTTTAATTGTGAAACAGTTGGTCGTCTTAAAAATAAGCATTATATGGTACCTACAGCCCTCTAAAATAATGTAACGTAGCGTGATACTTTTTACCTACTAGCACAAACAGAAGATATTTACGAAGGAAACTCGCGCGTTAGCCTCTTATGTGTAATAATATCATTTCAGATAAATTCATAATTGTATTAAACCGAACACGAAGAACATAATATCCCAACCCAAAACTTGTAAGCATTTTACTCTGTCTCCCCAACAGAAATGGAAGTCTTCAGCATTCGACTATTTTACCACAAATATAATTACTCCTTAAAATTTTTAGCAGAAAAATCATTATGTAAGTGAAATAAAACATTTTTTTGTTCAATCTCTTATAATATTATAGATTTTATAAAATCATGTGATTCAGCTACCTTAAAGTGTACCGCTATCTTAGAAATAATTTTTATCTTCTAGTCATCAATAAAACTTATTCACTTTAAATTCGTACGCGAGTCAACACTGCAAGTCATAAAATCTCTTCAGATGAATTCACAATCACAAAAAACCAAGCACCAACCCCACAAGCAATATCTCACCCAGACACTTATGTGCATTTTATTCTGTTAATGCAAGGAATATTGGGGACCAGCCTTCAGCATGTGGTTATCTCACGACAAATTTCTCATTAAAAATTTTCAGTAAAAAAATTATTTAAGTAAAATAAAAACCATTTGGCTTAACCACCTATAACATTGTAGCGTTTATGAAATCATATAGTTCTGCCACCTTTATATTGTAGCGCAATCCTCGTAACATTTTTTACCTACTCGACGTCAATAAAACATATTCACTTGAAATCCGTACGTGAGTCAACACTGCAAGTCGTAACATCTTATCGGATGAATTCACAATCACAGA
Source organism: Araneus ventricosus (assembly GCA_013235015.1). Classification (NCBI taxonomy): domain Eukaryota; kingdom Metazoa; phylum Arthropoda; class Arachnida; order Araneae; family Araneidae; genus Araneus; species Araneus ventricosus. The sequence goes on along the minus strand of BGPR01002528.1, from coordinate 88,779 downwards.
AAACCAAGCACCAACCCCACAAGCAATATCTCACCCGGACACTTATGTGCATTTTATTCTGTTAATGCAAGGAATATTGGGGACCAGCCTTCAGCATGTGGTTATCTCACGACAAATTACTCATTAAAAATTTTCAGTAAAAAAATTTATTTAAGTAAAATAAAAAATCATTTGGTTTAAACTCCTATAATATTGTAGCGTTTATGAAGTCATATGGATATTGTAGCGCAATCCTCGTGATAATTTTTACCTACTCGACGTCAATAAAGTATGTTCACTTGAAATTCGTACGTGAGTCAACACTGCAAGTCGTAACATCTCATCGGATGAATTCACAATCACAGAAAACCAAGCACCAACCCCACAAGAAATATCTCACCCGGACACTTATATGCATTTTATTCTGTTTACGCAACGGAAATTGAGGACCAGCCTTCATTCACATGTTAACAGACTACCAAGATCGTATAAACTCCTTCAGATAAATGTCGAAACGGCGGATTGAAACGACTGCGCCGACAGATATACAGTCAACTTTCCAGGAAAAAATTCTCTGGCGAACGCAGTTTCCTCCCCAGTTTCGTTCCTAGCGTTCTTTATGATTTTTTTCATATACATATTTATTTATTACGACGATGCATGCGACTAGTCCTCCGTTATCTCTACGGAGAGGCTAATATGTTTATTTTGTGGTCAAATTAACGATAGACCGCGATGACACGTGAAGGATTGCTCATTTATCAAAATTTTTTTTGCGTGTATTATATTTTCTTAAAAGTGGAAGGGTTATCTGGGAAGCGCTGTAAACAGGATATATATGATTGCGATGAAAAAAGTATTGATTAGTCTAGATTGGGGTATTTATTTACTTTGTGAATTCCGCAACTGGGTTTCTGAAAAATCGCGCTGACTTGGTTGGTTTAGCTTTCGGAAAATGAAGGATGGAGGAAGTTTACTCTGTTTATGCAAATGTGAATTGGAAAAATAAAATAATTCTTGAATTGAATTAAATTAAATAAAAAGCTTTTGAAACTTAAATTACAAAATAAAGGAAATCTTATGGAATCGTTTACAAATATGTTTGGTCATGTGAGATTTAAATGCGTACTAAACAATAAATAATACAAAATAAAGGTAACTTTGAACGCAGTGTCGTGTTGAGAGAAACACGTTCCTTCAATTCGCCATTTTTTGTCTTCGGAGAAAAGAGTACAGAGAGTAGACCTTTCCCACTCTCAGTATTTCTGCGAATTTGCGGGGTGGTGTTTGACCCCTTTTGCAGTTCCGTTGGAGGCTTGGAGAAGTTTGTCGAAAGTTGAAGTCCCGTCTGTGTTTTTTGACCAATGGACATTCAGTTGGGGACTTCGGAAAGAGATTTTTTGGGTTGCTGGGGAGATTGGACTCGGACGGGGACGAAGTCATGAGGATGTAAGACAAGGTGGTACGTAATTTTCGACCGGGGCCTTCGGGGCTTCCCACGGCCAGCACCGTGAGGATGTAATCGCAAAAATGATCGGTTATTTTAAATTGACTGAACCTGTGTGGAAAGTGTTGATATTAATTATCGGATGAGCGTATGGGGGAATCCTAAAGAAAACCGGGTTAACATTTCGAGCTGGAAATCTGGCGCTTTTGTTTCTGGGAAAGGAAATTCATAGCTTTGACAGCTGAGGCTTATGATCTCGAGACATAGATTCAATGCATTCATTTGTGTCGGTGATGATAAGAATCGCAATTTATCAATCCGTCAAATTAGTCCGCGACAAACAGTGGTTCAGTCCTGAAGTGAGATGAATTATCCTAAATATTTCGTTTTGAAACTTATATTAACGATTGCTAAAACTGGGTTCTTAACACGAGATTTTATTGCCGGGGGACAGAAGTTGTGTCTTGAAAATATATAAGCGGGAGATGTAATTCATGCCTAAATGATCTAGTGTTTTACTTAGTGTTTTCTGTTTGTGTATATGTACTTACTTGGTATGATACTTAGTATGATGGTGAAATGAAATTTTTCTTAATTGTATGTGTAAGGAAATTCATTTACTTTGTTTATGACATGGAATAAGACATTGAATTTTATTGAAGCAATTATGTTACTTTAATCAAGGGAAATTTCAAGCGAATAATATTGCTGTAATTATGATCATTTACTTTCTTCCGTAAACTTCAATTTAGGTTGACTTTATTTTGTTTTATGTCATGGTCTGAGATGTAAAAGGTTTAAACGAAGTGATCATGTTATTGGTAGTCTGGAAAATAAACATGTGTATCGGTGAATGGCATTTGTTTTAATTCCTTAAATTTCTTCCAAATTGCCTCAAATTTATATTAAACTTGGCTTCTCAAACAAAATCCTGGATTATGTTTTTATATTTAAGATGGATCATTTCAATGTACTGTTGTTTATGTTTTAATGATTTTTTTTGATAAATGTATGTTGTTCAGGTCTGCACTGGTTGATTTAGTGTAGGAGGACAGACTCCTTAAAAGTTTTAAATTATTACTTCTCTTTTAAATTCATCTTGTTCTTATTCAAGTATTCAAAAATTTTACAGTTAATAATTGTTTTCTTTGTTAAAAGATCTCATGTAGACTGAGCATCCATAAGGCATGGCCTGGATGAACACTGGGTTATTACTAAAACACAACGCGCAAAACTTTTATTATCATCATTTATTTGACTTTGGGATAAGTCCATCATTTTTTAAGATGTAAAATCAAATTTAAGATAAATAGAAAAAAGTTCAATACAACAGCAGATTGTAATAAAGAAAGAAAAAAAACTGGGTTGTGTTGTTTTCTAGACAACCCACATATTTTATCTCAAATACAAAATACTATAAAGCACCGTTTATACGTTTCTCATTTATACATCGTTTACATTTATACGTCGATTCATCACAGTCCCGATTCATTCGTATGCATTGTAATTCGTTTTGGTTATACGTCTTTTCATTTATACTTCGCTTTCAGTCAGTGCCTTGAACGTATAAACGGTGCTTTACCGTATGCGGGTTATTTATTTGTGTACTGGTAATATTATGCAAATATAAATATGTTTGGATCAAAATTTTAGATACATTTATCCATGAACTCTTTGTTATTAAAATTAATTTGCATTGCCGAACTTACCTTATAAAGTTTTAATAAGTGGTTTATATAGTGATTTGCAAGCTTTGACAAATTTTAAAGGCAGATCAAATAATCTAAATAACCTCTCTGTAAACATTTCAATACCCTACTATTATAGCAACTTGGAGATGCCATGATCATTTTTTTGTTGATCACCAATTTCATGTACGCCGTCAACCTTCTACCGAAAACAACATGACGATTCAGTGGCGAATTGTTTGTGTGTTTGTGTTTGGGTTACTTTATTTATTTTGTTGTCCCTTTTCTGCAATGTTTGTAACGTTCTGTGCCGTGTTTCTGATGCTTTTGTGTGTGTCATGTCATATTGATATTCTTGTATTGCTTTTATATTTCCCCGCCGGTCTCCTAAAGGTCTTATATCCTTTCGGGTAGGCAGGACCGGTGCTGGTTTTAAATAAAAACAAATGATGTTAGAAAATCATAAAAGGAAAACAAGTATATCTGTCTTTATGCAATAAACACGGACTTGAAATATGTTTTATATTTCAGATATTTTTTTTCATTATGATCACTTTTTAATCTTGGCCTTATTCTTTTCTTCGACATATGATTAATTTTATTCCGAGTATTCTTTATTAAGCATCAATTTTTTTCCAAATAAATTTCCCAGGAATTCGACTAAACCTTATATTTATTTATTCACTTTTCTTATAGAATATATTTTCCCTCTTGGTAAGCACTCCGATCCACCACTAGCTTGAAAATATTACAATTCTTTATTTGCTATCCAACATTTTCAGAGACGGCATTGACCACACATATACCCAAAACACCACGATGTTGGTAAATGATAAAGGGAAAATAAATATCTGTCTGTTTGAGGCATAAAACATTGGTTTTACACATATTTCAGACGTGATTTGTTTTGCTTACATTTACAATCTCCGTGACATTCTTTTCTACGAAACATGATTAATTATGTTCCAAATAAATTTTCAGGAGACTCAATTGAAGCTTCCATTTTTTTATTGGAAATCTGCTCTCAGTTCAGTTCAGATAGTGGTTTAAACTGATTTAATTTTTTTTTATCAAACTGTTTGTGCTTAAAAACTTTACCCACAACCGTAACCACTACCGTTTTTCTCAATAATGAATTTAATTTCTATCGGCATGGCTGTAGTATGAGGACTTCCACGTGTCGGTTTATGCGATGCTTTTTGCTTCTCCATTTTAACCTTTTGATCCTTTTCTAAAACATATTCTTCATTTATTAAAGCTTTTGTATTGACCCTAGAAATTCAAAACTTCGCAGCCGGACCCTAACTTATGGAGGAGAAGAGAATGGAGGATAATAAAAAATCAAATCTAGGAAGTGGGGAAGGGATTTCTTTTGTAAATGGCCCTGTCAGAACAGGAGACGAGTCCTCACATTGTGAGAGGTGTTGGCCACAACGCCAGGAGGCATAAAATGTAAGAAGATGGGTGCCCCACTGCTCGCGTTTTGTTCGCTTCTGCCAAACGATAAAGTTGTCAGGGTCACACCCTCCTCCACTTCGAATCAGACATGTTCAAAAAACTGAAACAGTTTAACAAACATTGGTGAAAGAGTAGGAGGTTATTTTTATAATTGAATGTGAATTTGTTTGATTCAGAAATCCTTGCAGATCTAGCATCCTTTATTCTCAAGAAGTTCTCATTTAAAAATGGTGAATATGATGCTTACATGAAAAATATAACCTTAGAAATGAAGTTACCAAAAATTCATCCATATTTCCACAATTATAAAATCAAAAATTCATACGACATTTTGATCTAAGCGACAATGTGATACACACCCGTGGATTAAGTCTCCGTGGGTAGGTTTGGGTTATCTGACTTTCGATCAGAGAGCACATCTCGTAACAACAGATGAAAGTAAACTTGGTGATGTTGATAGGGAGGAGAGGGGGTACAATGTACAGGCTATGAATAAAGACCAAAAAATGCGAAAGGAAATAATAATAAATGCTCAACAATGAAACAAATTTTTAAAAAAGCAAGAAGAGATAATGAAGCATAAATGACATATTCTGTTATCATTTTTATTATTTTCATCAGACTGACTCATTTATACTGCTCATATCAAATTGGCCATCGTATTCTATGTTTAGTAGAGCTGGAAGGGAGAATTCTTGAAAAGCTAGCTCTTTAAAAATTAAATCTACTTAATCCATTTCTAGTAAAAACTTTTTACTGATAAGTGTAAAAAAGAGATAAACCATGGATATTTTATACTAATTTGTGACAGTTCAATCCGAGACACAAGACAAAAAATTTGGACTACCCCAGCAATCCGGAATTTCTGGTGATTTTAATTTAAATGATTTCTTCACATTTGTTTAAGGCGATAGAAAACGACGCAATGAACGAGATATTCTGTAAAATAAAATATAAAATCTGAAATCCACAGATAAATCATTTTTTCCCTCATATATTCGCTACAATATACTAAGCTGAGTATATCTACCAAAATTAATCGAAATATCATCCGTTATGTCAATCATCGCGATCGATCCTAATTCACTTATAATCCTGCCGTGATCCTTCTCAACCGATATTACGTCACTCTCCCAAAAAGCCTCGGGATTGGCCCCATCCTTCCCCTAACAGCTTGCCGATTGGTTCATTTCGAGGGATGACAGGGCTCCACTTGACCACCTGTGACAATCATTCGAGCTTCTTTTGCAAGAGATGAAGATTCCAAGTGCTCTGTCAATATTGGAATCCCGGATGCGAAGTTCCCAACAAGTTTTTCTGTTCCCTCGCACGGCCTTATGAAAACAGGAATTTGTGTAATTGCAAAAACAACCTCAACGATTTCAATATATCGCGTATGTGGACGAAGCTCTTAGTTTTTGTTTTGAATTGTGATATTTTATATTGATGATTGCAATGAAAGTGAAACTGTTTCTAAGATGCAATAAAAAACACATTTTCTATAACGTTTTGCATCATTCTCTGAGATCGTTCGGGGAGTTTTTAATAAGCCATGTTGTTATACATGTCCTGCAGGATATTTATAATTTCTGCTGGAATTTTATAAATGTTCTACAATATAAATGTGAATAAAGGTCTGAGATATTTCACACAAAATAGTTTTATTGATTACACAATAAAAAAGTAATTAACTCTTTTGGTTAACTGTGGTTTTTGTTAGCATTTTTCCATGACCTGTTTTTCAAAACTCATTTGGAAAGCTTTTAATAAACCATGTTGTTGTACATGTCCATGCGGATAATTCACGCAAATAAATGTCTGAGATATTTTATGCAAACCATTTTTATTAATTACGCATTAAGACCATAAACGAAAGCACTGTCAAAACATAGAAATATAAATGCTTATTTTCATTAATTGTCATTTTTTACTGGCTGATATTCAAAGTGTGAATTTTCCTCAAATAAAATAATCCCAGATAATAAGGCATTAAACTCACACAAAACCGAATAGGGTACAATACTAAAAAACCCTTCTAATTAAGTAATATTTTTATTTTTTTAATACTTTACTGATATTGCTGGCAAAAGGCAATTCTTTCCCTTACTTATATTAACGATATTTTAATTGATTATCTTAAATGTTTGTTAATATTTTATTTGGTGGATTGGATTATCTGACGATTGTAGAAAATGGCAAGAAGCAAATGTGAATGTTCAGGATAATTCTAAAATATCGGTCTCAACTCTTTCTCCCTAACGTAAAATTGAATTGATGAACTGAATTGTAGAAATCATTTTCGAATTTTATTTGGTGGATAAAGATGTGCGTTTTTCATGAGATTTGTAATTTAATATCTGACCATGAAAATACACATAAGTGTGCATCAAATTCATTTTCTACTACACGTTAGTAGTAGAAAATAAATTGAATGTACAGATTGTTTCTGAAATATCTGTCTCAAATTTAAAGGCAAGTAGAAGGGACAAAAATCAGCAAATTTTGGAATACATGTACGGAAACGGGTTAAAGTAGTAGAAGGCGCTCATACGTAATTACAAAATCTTTTCTTTTAGCCTCAGGAAGGCCTAAAACGTGATTCATCAAAATCTCGACTTCAAATTTTTCATCATTACGATTCTTTGTATAATTCATGAACAAGAAAGTAAAAACTGGAAAATTACAAGTAACGTATCTCTGCAACAAAATGTCAATAAAGAGTAACCTTCCAAGAACAGTTACATTGACTAATGAATTTATACTTCTCAAAAAGCTTGAAGCAGACACAATTTGAACAATGTTTACCAGAGTTATTTATGATACCAAAGCTCTCTGTACCTGCTCCGTTTGGAAGTGCCAATCTCGCATGTTTTCGTAGTTTCACCCAACAGATTCTCCTGGCGAGGGTGCCATAAATTACTGGCTGCGACGGTCGAGACAAGTATTCCGCAATGATCCATTACAGCGTGTATTAAAGCTATGTTAAATGACTGGGTGTGTGCACAAAATATGATTCTTTCTACCCACCGAGCTCGCAGCTGTGGGCCAATTATACGGCCGGATGCTGCGAGCGACAACTCTGCTGCGAATGTAAGAAGAAATTGAAATAGAAATAAAAGAAAACTTGCCAAATCTGTCATCGGTCTGTTGGTTTAACTGGCGAGCGCAGGGGAGCGTCTATGAGTTACCCGATGTCTTCAGCACAGGAGAGATAAGGATTAAATAGAATTTTCTTCCTGTGCAAAGTGGCAAGGCTTTCTGAACTTCAGTCCGGGACGCAGACTTGTGAAGGGGATATCGGACAAAATCCTTTAATAAACAATGAAATAGTTGATTATTAAAAAATTTCAAAAAGGCCAGGATGATGTAGAAGAGCATAAATATATGTTGTTGTAAATTTTAGTAATCTTGCTTCTTTCAAACTGTTTATCCAAATTCTTCATTAAAATTTCTCATAGTTGACTAAACATTTTATGCCTAGTAAATATTGGGAAAGAGAGTTCTTAAGAAACTAACTTTAACAAAAATTAACTGTAGTTTATCTTTTTTAATACAAACTGCCCTTGTCGAGTAAAAAGCGGGACAATCTGAGACATGGCATTTAAATTCAGGACATTTTTTCCTTCCAGTACAAGCAGTCGAAAATCAAGACTGTCCCTGTTAATCAGGGTTAACAGATATCTTTAGGATTATCAACAAATTAGGGGGATCATATTCATAGTAAAAACTGGATATGAGAATTTCCTTATATTTTACCTTTTTACATTACATTTCTTTCTTCTTAATTATTTTTTATAAAATAAATTTACTATATTATTAATATGAGATATTTACTTAAAGGTAAAATAGGGAAATCCGTGATATTTCATCAAATCTCAGGCCAAATCTGGGACAGTTTTTCAATACGGGACATGCAGACAAAGTTCTGAACTGTCCCGGGACATTTGTTCACTTTACTCATATGTAAGTTTAAAGTCGATGGTGTCCTAGAAGATAAAATATTCGAGAATGCAGTTGGGAGCATTGCGATCACATTTCGAAAACCATGGAAACTACCATGGCGTAAAAATTCGCGGTTGCTTCGCTGCAGATTGATTTTTCTATCTGCTATAACATACCATTTCAAGAAAAACATCACGTCCACACTTGAGGTTTCCTCTTATCTAACCGTGATTCAAAATTACGAGGTTTCGTCTAAAAATAGCCCTGTCTTGCTTCAAAACTAGACGCTATTATAACTAGCTGAAACTATTAATACTCTGGTTAATTATAACATAAAAACATGCACAATTTTTTTTATGTGATTAACTATGGTATTCACTACCACAGCGATCTGAATTCTCTGCGACTAGCTGTACTGCCACTTGGATGTCACATGTCTGCATGATTTTGATGTCCTACAAATAAAGAAAATACCTTTCATCTTGCGACTGCGAAACTACGGAGTATATTTTTCGATTGATGATTTTTAATTTATTCTGAGATGATGCCGGTTGAAACGAAATTGCTATGTTTCTAACAATTTCATCAGGGCAACAAAATGCAAATTTAAAAGAAATAATTTATATTTTAATACGTTACAAACATACTTACTTTCTGAAACATTTGAAAGATGTTTGTTAAGTTTTGCTTGTTTTTATGGGGTGTTGGGGCGGTGAGGCAGGAGTGGCTAAAGGCTTATGAACTGCTCCTTTTATTCCTTTCTTTTCTAACAGGGTACTTTCTTTGCTTCCTGCCGGATTATTTATCATCACCGGAGTAATCTGCTATTAATAATCAACTAGCTGCGTGGCCCGGGGTAGCACGGGCTATCTCGAATACTGAAATATTCCATTGAGGAGAGAAGTGAGGTCACGTGAGGCCTCGGGATCTATATTTTTTCATATGCCCGCCTCCGGTTTTTTTTTTCAGCAAATATCGTCACTTACTTTACCCAACAAAAGTTAAGAAAATAAACACCGTAATGCAAAAAAGGAAAGAAAAAATGCAAGGAAACGATTTTTTTCCAATGTTAGTAAATCAAAACACAGAAGCTCGCTAAAAAAGAAATACCAGCTCCCGTTAAATAAATTAAAAAATGCAAGGATGCCCGATGTGATTTCCGCTCGATAGATGGCAACACATGACTTAGATAACAGGAACTTTACGAAATAAAACACCGTAAAATGAAAAAAAGCAAGAAAACGTTTTTTTCCTATGTTTATAAATTAAAACACGGAAGTTTGCTAAAAAGGTAAATAAACTTCTTATACAAATATACAAACCAGTTTTCGTTAAATAAATAAAAAAATGCAACACCGGATGTGAAAACTAATAATAAGGAGAAAAGAATCCGCCGTGAATAAATTCACCGTGCTGCCAATAGATGGCAGCACGGCCATCTATTGGATTCCTTGGTCAAAATGGATTCCTTGTATTATTTCCCATCTTTTGGTACTTTCGGCTTGTTTCTTCATTCAGTGGTTCGTGAGAAGATAGCCGGACATAGATAGATACATACGTTTGTTTACCTTCAGATTTTAATAGTGTAGACAATTATCATCACTCATATTGCTCTTACACATTCCTATAAGGTAACTTTATGTGGAAACAAATGAATAATTAAAATTTTAATTAGTTAATCTGGATGAAATGAATAATTTTAAGCATGAAATATTTCCAAATTGGGTTCTTTTCAATATTTATTTTCTTTACTAACAAATAATAATTTGGGCCAGAGAGAGAATAACAGGTTATAGAACTGAACTGCTAACAAGGACAGAACAGTTCATGGAATATAAAATATTTGGTTAGTTGTCCAGCTATTAAATAATTTATCCCTAAAATCTTTTCCAATAGGGTCTTAGGAGAAATTCCTGACTCCCAAACTTCATATGAATTTTAGGCTTTGAATAAAGAATATTTCACACTCTGAACAGCATCTAGATTATCAGTATTTAAGTTTATTCAACATTCTCTCGTAATATCATCCATATAATTAATCTCTGAATAATATACTTTTCTAATAGAAAAGTTCAGAAATCTAATGAGTCTACATTTCACAAATTTGGAAATTCTGGTTTTGAGAATTCTAGAATTAAAATTCTAGAATTCTGTTATATCCGGAACCCCCTCCCACGATGCAGAAATATTTAGTACTTATTTTTTAAACATCGAGAGGAGAGGAGATCCTGTAAGTACAGAACAGAACACCACTTCATGCCCCTGCGACTATAACCTTTTGGCTATTTAAACAGTGTGGCGGACATGAAGTGGAAGAGACGTCGGAAGACGTTCCTTAACTGTCTAGCAAATAATGGCGAAGGCAGAGCGATGGGAAAGGTTACAAAAATACAAATCTAAAAATCTGGGATAATATACAAGAAACAAAGGGGAGTATCATATAAAACCATATACAAACAAAAACTATAGAAAGGAAAGAAATACGAGTATGAAGTGTACAATATCAACAAACAAGAGGGAAAAAAACAAATAAAAGAAGTCCACAAAAACAAATTAAAATGCGAGTGCTAAAGCGCATGTGTGTCTGTTCTGTTGATTGTTCTTTTCTCCATAAAGTGGAAGTTCTGTGAGGAAGCGGAGAATAGTTCAGGTGTCTTGTCACTTCGACGAAGAGGGCACAAAAAATACCCCATGTCGGCTTGCAGGTAATGGAAAAGGCTTGAAGTGAAAGATTATCATGGATTTATTAGAAAAAGCTCTTGAAAATCATTAAGATGGTGTAGCAATCGTTTGATTTTAAGTCGGTCCTATAAGTACGATGCCTAAACAGTGGTGAGATAATATGTAGGGATAGTTTATGTTTAAGAGCTTATAATCTTCATTCTTCTGATATACTGAAAGTGACCTTATATAATGACGTACTATAAAGTTCCTTTTTAGTAACAGCTAATTTTAAAATAAGTGACGTTACTTCGACTTAACGCTTCACAAGCTATGTTGGGAAATTCATGAATTGTTCATTTTCAAGAAAAATTTGAATTATGTTTTAGTTTATGAAACTGATACAGATAGAAAATTACGTACATGTGCTAAAAAGCAGGGTCTGTGCATAAGATTTTGTTTATGATTATAAATAGAGTTTATGATGGATGGAATTGCATTTATTCTGATTAAGCCACAGTGTTTGTTAATTGTTCGTTTCTCCTTTCTTTTCCACCTCGTTATTAAATTTATAAAAAAAAAAAATTCTATTATACTGCATTCTCCCTAACTTGTAAATGAAGTCCACACAATTTTTATTAATTGTTACAGAAACCTGTCATTATAGGTTGTGAGTTGGAAAGATTAATAGGCACTTCTATATTTATAGAACTGTGCTTTCAAAATCATCAAATAAACATTATTTAAAAGATGATTTAAAAATTTCATTAAAGCTTTCGCACGTTTTGTGCTGAAAATTAATAAATTTCCAAAAAAATATGTAAGCTTTTATAGGTTTTATACTTACAAAGTTAATGAATTTCTAAGAAAATAATATTAAAATTTCCAAAACATGTTAAAATTTATTTATTTAAATGCATTCGAGAAGAAAGTTAAAACAAAATTTAATTAATTAAATCTCTCTTTATATTTATCAATTATATATATCAAAATTTGTATACTTGTATTATTTACTTTTGAAATGAATTACTTCAAAATTGAGTTTTTACCTCATCATAATTTGGTATTTGCAAAAGCAATCTTGAAATATCAATCTAAAAGCATTCACTGATGTCTGCAAATAGCAATAATAAAGTCATTAGTTTTGCTCATCTTATAACGACCGCTTCAAGCAGTAACTGTTCGCTTTGCTATATATCATGTATATAGCTATTGGAGGTACATCAAAATAAATTACATTGTAATGTTGAAGCAAATGGTAATCGTATTTTAAAGAGGCAAAGACAAGTGTCCCGGATGTGGCAGGTATGCTGACACGCCCACGTGCTTCAATCACGTATCACCTGTGATGTCAAGACATCTTAATGAAGAAAGTAGACACCGCTTGTGTGCATGTCACAGCGTCGGAGGTTGCTCTCACTGACGAAATGACTACAAAAATCGCCAATGTAGCCAACTGGCGAGGTTTCAGAAACAGCCTATCTCTGTACAGGTATTTTCATTTTCTCGTATATGAACACTATATAACAACTAAGAGGAACACTATAATCCTCAACTTCGAGATTTTGATAAGTCTCCTTGTTTTAGATTTCCCTGATTTTTTTAATTATGTCTATCGTCTGTGAACATATCACAAAAATGCAACGAACGAGACAAATGAAATTATGTATGTAGGCCTTGCATCAAAATTGTAGACTTGTATCAAATTTTGGACGAAACCAAATTACAGGAAGTCTGTATGTCTCCCATTTCACAAACATGTGAACACAATAACTAAAAATTGCAACGAGCTAAATGAAGGAATGTAGTTTTATCTCCGAACATTATGATCACTATCAAATTTTGGACTAAATCTTGGCACTTGCTTGAATGTGTCTCTTGATTTGTCTATTTGTGTTAAGTACATCAAAAAAGGCAATAAGCTAAATATAGTAGAACCTCGATTATCCGAGCCTCTATCAACCGAGGTCTCTGTTAACAAGCTGTTGCTAGAAAATCGAACTGTACTTTTCATTATTTAATAAAGGCATAGAATTTTCTGAAAACTGAACAGTAAAAACTCGGGACTGCCCAGGGTAATTGACCTAAACTATACACATCGTCTGTGCCCGTTCTATTCTACCTTTTGTGATTTTTCTATGAACCTTAGATCCCAAATACACTTTCAAGTGTATATTGTATTACATTCAAGCACTTAATATGTTTCCCAAACTTAAAATTCCTTTCAGCTAAATTTCGGAAGTTATTACAAGATTCGTTATACACTGAGGTTGAGAAAAACTGCATAGACATTGGCACTCAAACTAATATCTATGCCAAGTAATGGTCTAGCTGATTTTATTTCATGTTTTTTTTTCATTTCTAGACTGAAAATCAACGCCAGCCAACTTCGAAGCCAAATCAGTGATAACGATCGCCAAACCCAACGACTTACCCAATCGCCAGATAGCGCAATCAAAATGACACGGTGCGTGATGATAACCAGGGACATCCCACATCATCCCGAGTTGAAAACCATTTCATCCCTCCTCGTTGTCACTCATCAAAATAAATACAAAAAAATTCAACTCTCTTGGCGAGGGGTGTGCTTTCTCTCTGATATGTTTGTTTTCGGGTAATAAGATACGTGTCAAGGCACAGCCAAGAGAGTTAAAGGCACATCACTTTCTTGATGAATTCTGTTGGAGGATGACGTTGCACAATTCGTCGACCTCTCCACATCTTCTTCAGGTGGTTGTGCTGGCCATCATTTTTTAAAGGCGCGTAAAGTGGATGGGAGGGGTCCTTCGAAGGGGTTCCCCTTGTAAAAAAAGGAGGCAGTGCCATTTAGGGCTGGCTGACGCAAGTTGTATACGAGAAAATTGGATATCACCATGAATGGAGATTGGCTGATCGGATACGAGATAAGGTCCATTAAAAATCTGAAGAGGAAATGGATGGTTTATGAGTGGTGTGTGATTTTTATGATTGAGAAACATCTTGTGAAATGTCTGAATGAGATTGTGGGAGTTGTGACATATAATTGTTTTGAGGGAGGTTAAGGTTTTGTTTTGACGTACGCTTATAATAATATATAAAATGAACTTTGGTAAGATTTGTACTTTTTATTCATTCATTGGTCAGCATTTATTCTTTCATAAACATTTTACCAAAAATAATTAAACAGAAAGTATTAAAAACTTGCATGATTTTTTAATTAGAATTTTGTTCTACTTGACACAGATATACAGATATCTGCCGAGTGAGGGGCGCAGGATGGGCGAATTCTCCGGGGCCCGCCTGCCTGGGATAAGGAAAAATATGTTTTCTTATTTTCAAGAGTATATTATATTAATCCATGCCGAATGGGGCTAGCATGAGTTGAACTATATTTTTACACTTATTTCATCTGAATATAAAGCTCACAGATTCTCATTATATTAATCGAAATTAAAGTAGATGACCAGAAGTCGGATTTTCACAACAATGCATGATCTGACCGGGAAACCGGAAGAAAACCTCAATTAAACACCATACTCATAATTCACGGGGGGGGGGGGGGCTCGACCTCGAAGTTTCAATGAATCTCCGGGCTCTAAATCGCTTGCGTTACAAATTTTTCGTCTATCTGCGCAACATACAGTTGAAATGGTGAGCTGATCTCGGATAAACATAAATTATTTTAACAAAGATGTTGTAGAAATTGCTCGATGCTGGGAAAAATAATAAATATTATATATTTGCTGATTAATTCAACTCGCAAATCTAGCATGTAAAAATTCCATTGTTTTTATGAACACTTATTTATCAGCTTTTGCACATTTTAGAAGGCTAACTGGGGATGAAATGGGACCACCGCGGCAGTTACGCACAGAAATTTCACGATGCCAATTGAGGGTTAAAATCAGGACCGTCTTATTCTATTCGGCTGTAGTCCAGGGATACCATGGATCCAAGGGAGCCTACAAATATACTATGATGTTTTTAATTTAATATTCAACCAAAAAATTTGTTTAATTATAATTTTAAACATGAAAAAGTACTGATTTTCCAAATTGTAAGGCATTAATAAGAGTATAGAGGAATTTTTCCCTCAATTATTTTATTAGGTAAATGTTTTCTTTGGACCATGGCACTCAAATTCCTAGTTACGGTTCTGATGGGGGACAAATAACTCTATCTTAGTAGTACAAAGATATTGTACGATATTGAATAATATTCTCTATATTGTGTGCTATTGTACCATAATATCATATTATATAATATCGAACAATATTGCATAATATCGTGCAACATGTTGTGCTACCTGGGTAGCTCAGGGTGCTTAAATTTGTTAAGACAACCCTGGTTAAAATATGCCTTGGAAATAATCTCCCCAAAGTAAAAATGTTCTTAATTTTGAACATCAGTGCAGAAGCTCAAAATTCGGGCTCTTATGGAACCCTGAAAAGCAAATTACTGCATTGTATCCAACACCCATACCAACTTCCAGGTGGTTTCCAAATCGTGATTATTCCTGTTCGCAACCTCCCACCTCCTGCTAATGAAGTTGATTACAAAACCCACAAAAGCCCCTTTTGTTCTTTTCCACTACCTTCTAAATCTTTTAAGGCTCTAATCCGTGTGAATTTCTGCAAGGCTGACCTACAGTTGACCTCCTCAACCGAGAACCACCCCTTCTCATTCTAAGAAAGGTACCTCCAGCGCGCGTGCATGCTTATGATGGATTAGGACAAACGATAAACGCCTTAGCAAATACCCTCGGGTGCTGGCTTCAATTTTTTTTTCTTTCCCTCACGATTTTAGAGGCTCGATTTCGAATGATTGCCAAAATAAAATACTTACGTAAAATATTATCGATTGATGCCTTATAACAATAACCACAATACCCGCCCCCCTCTATGGTTGTAAATGTCCTTTTGTTTTTGGTTTGTGTCGAAATTATCGATTGGTGTATTCTTTAAAAGAAAACAATAAATTTGGACTTAAATGGAGTAGTGTTGAAATTAGTGGCACGACTGATGAAAAAATTAAATGATGTAGTCACGGAGTGTTGTGGTATAATAATAATAATAAGGCAAAAGAAGGAAGGTAAATAAAAGTTACGGAGGGGAGTGGACATGAAATGAAATGGTCTATTTGTGTCAAAACGCAAATGCATGTTACCGGCAATTTATCATAATGTTCAAGAAAGAAACACACCTACCTCTTTCAAAAAAGTATTATTTGTTTACATAATTGTCTAGCTATCCAATAAGAAACGACGAATTTTCTCTTTAAAAATAAAGGATTGCATTTCAATATCCTGAACAAAGAGGCAGTACTCAGGGCTGGATATCAAATAGGAAAAGTAGGAAACTACCTACTGGCCCCGCAACTTCGGAAGGCCCTGA
>BGPR01002528.1:50270-71450 GCA_013235015.1 Araneus ventricosus | reverse complement strand
TCTCTAATGTCGTGATGCGATGAATATTGACTGTTTCGATGCATCTTAGATGCTGGAATAATTTCTTCAATTTTTTTCGCCATTTCTATCGTCTTCATCTCCATCAGCAAAAGTAAAATGCAATCACATACTCAATTGTGTGCATTTTAGTTGTAATTAAACTCCCGTCACAATGTACATTATCATAAAAAATAGCGTTTGCTCTCAAATATTTATTCTAGTATGACTAATATAAAACCCTGTTTTTTGGCAAAAACTGTTCGGGTTATAATAACTGCTCTTTATCTTTTAGAGTAGGTGACACTATGAAGAATTTTTATAGCATTGAAGTGAGTGAGAACGAATCGGCATTAAGGGAAAACGACGTATTAACAAGAACGACGTAATAAAGAAGAAGTTTCACTGTATTTCGTACATCTGCAAGAACAGTGGAAAATTACTGAATTGACGTAGATTTAATGGATTAAATGCCTTATGGTGACAATTCAAGTCCACAGCAAGCAATGCACACCAATTCAATTTTGGAATACATTTTTAAAGAGGTCTAACACGCGACGTCACCGCACAGCGTTAAAAAACGTACAATTAGGTATTAGAAGACATTTCAGTAACTTATGTAATTTAGCTGCGATGTCAAATAATTCCATTGCTGTTAATACTTCAAGGAGTTTTCAATCTTCAACCCAGAACTTTTGATATTTCTGTAAATAAATCAAAGTATCCATTAACTTAAAAAATATCACTCAAGTATCAATCAATATCAGGTATCAAAAAATCACTCTTTTACTATCTTATATGGATTGAAATAAATCCACCTAGGATTTAAATAGTATGCCTCAACTAATAAGGAGGTTAAACAAATTTTTACGACAGGGGGTTAAGGTCCTTTGTATTAACTTAATAATGTAATATAACAACGAGTGTCATACAATATATTAGATGCCATAAAATTACTTAAATTCTGAAGAGAATTCAGAAGAAATTAATTTTGGAAAAATTAGCGTTTATGATTTCCGGTATTATTTAGAAATCCGTTAAAGCCGATTACCGACATTTTTTTAAAGTTATCATTTACTGATATCTTGATACTAAATAAGGTCAATGTAATAAAAGTAAATCAATATTGAAAGAAATTTCAAGGAAGGTTTAGAAAAAATTCGTGCTGAAAACTTACGACGAATGTTACTTCTAATAATTGACTATCGTAATAAAAGATGCAGGTATGGATTGAAATAAAATTTGCTTGGAAAATTTGGAATGTAAGTATATTCAAAATAAATGAAGTAAATAGCAATCCTCCCTATTCAAATCAAAAGTTATTCGAAATAAGTCTTTCCATCGAATATAATATATTGAAACAGAAAAAAACAGATATAAAACGAGAAATGTAGACGATGCTATTAGATATAGTAATAAACTAATTTATGAGAATTAGAAAATATAGCATAATGACGAAAATAAATTTTAAAAGATGCATAAAGATTTATTAGCATTACCACATCAAAGCGAAAAAGTATCGTTCCGAAAACAGTGATTTCGAAGTCAAGACATAAGCTTCAACGCTGTTTGCATATTAACCGAATATTTAACATTTTAAATAAATGTAATCAACGCTCCTTTTATATTATCTCACCAATCGAAAAATGTATTTCAAATTCAAAGGATAGGTTTCTGAAATTTACAAATTTATGAAAGGAACTAATTTTACAAGACGCTACAGTTGTAAATTTAAGAGACATTAATATTCTTAAGACATACATTTTTTTCTGAATTTACTGAGCAGATCTTTTAATCTATGTTTTAAATGACCTTGTGTACTTGAATTAAAAAATATTAACAATATACAATATTTCAAGATAAAAAATTATGTTATAAAACCACCAAAAGACATGGAGACTTATTTTATTCAAAAAATAAAACATTAAATCAAAGCTTATGATGACAAGACATTTTTTTTAAAAAAATTGTAATAGTAAGTAATCTCTGCAAATTGCTGTTTTCAACCTGCTATATCACGCCATCTTTTGAAAAGCATTGTGACCATCGTTTAGGCTTCCTTAATGCATTTCAAAGTTCTTGTAATAGCAATTAGTCCATCCTTATGAGTTGTTTACCTCAATTGGCTGTTCTTCAAGCTCGTCCACTGAAACCTCAGCTGTATTTACTTTAGTCACCTTAATAAAAAAGTCGCATTGAGAAACATTAATGAAACTCTGACTAATTAAAACACGAAAACAGACGCAGTAGTTAATAAAAGATTAGCAAATACATCCATTACCACAACGATCTAATCGGCTTGAAGTCTTCAGCAATGCTAATGAGCGGCAGCCCATGCATCACGTGTCCATCTGACCGTTTTAAAACGCTGTTTTGAGATCCCATTCTCCTGCATTCTCAAGTTCAATTAAATGTCATTTTGTTTTTTTTTAAATTAAAACTTTGTTCGCGGATTCATTTTTATATCTATTCGTACACTGGGAGTTACATTTTTTTTTGTAGAAAAGTGATGGCTAGTGGAGAAAGATGTCCTTCTTTAAATTTGCTATTCAAATATTTTATCTTTGAAAAGATAGGTATTTCATGCAAAAATAAATGCGATAAAAGCTGTATTACACATATGTTTAGTTAATTATGCATGCGCATTTCATTATGAATGCATGCATTAATTCATAATGCATGCATGCATTATGAAATAAAGACTTACTTTAAAGTTTAAATCAATAAAAAGCAAAGAAACTAAATATGCATTCAGCATGACAGAGAATTAATTTCGAGAGACTTAATTCCTCGAGCTAAACTTCCTCGATTGTAATCAACCAAATGTCGCACGCTATATTTTTACCAACAGAAGACAAAAAATTTATGAAGAGCAAAATTAAGAAAAGATCATATCGCAGGGTAAAAGGATTTTCTTTCGTTGATTTTTCATCCAATTAAATGTTCTGAGATCCAATCCGAACTGTTTATAAATCCGAACACGAGTTGGCAAATGAATATTATATGATTTTTATGAAGCCTGCAACAAAAATTAAAAATAACAGTCAAAAGTACGTGTTTCTTGCTTGTTAAAGGCCAGATAAAGATGTAAATCTGCAAAACAGCTGATGACATCTCTGTTGATTAATTGTATTTCTCTTAAATTTGTTCAGATTTTTCGTGCGATTTTGCTTTTTTCTACATTCTAGTTAATTTACCGGCTAAGGCAAAAGGCAGCGAATGTCTTTAAATTATTTTTCATGTGACAGTAAAGGAACTAAATTTTTTTGTGGCAAATGCCATGACTGATTTTTTCTCCAATTTAATGAATCAGGTCATGAAAATAAGTTAACTACAACATGATAAAGTTAGAATACAAATTGATAAAATGTATTACAATGTTATTCAATTCAGAGATGCAAAATTATTTAAAGTATCTTCAGTTTTAAAGGTAGGGAAGTTTCATCATTATTATTATCATTTGCATCATCTAGGCCAAAATATTTTTTTAAAAAAATACAAAATAGTTCCAACAATAAAATCCTAATAGTGGTCAGAAGTTAACTGTGTATATATGATCAGCGATCATAACTAAACTGAATAAAGAAAATAGTGATCATGATTAAGAATAGCAAAAAATTTTTAACTAGCATCTATGTATATGATTTAGGAAATGTATTTTACACGGAATGCTTAATATTTCGAAGCATAAATGCTGCCAAAATGTTACAAAATTTTGCCAAAATTGGTATAGTATTTTAATAGTGAGAAGTTATACGTGCATAAATCATAAGCGGTCATAGTTAAAGTGAGTAGAGAAAATAGCAATCGTAGCTAAGTATAGCGAAAAAAAATTTAAACTAGCATCAACGTATCTTATTTATAAAATATATTCTATATATGTTTCTTTATGTATCAGAGCATATTGTTTAGCATCGGATTCCGAAACCCTCCGCACTTTTGCGCATGCGCCGGGCGGAGTTATTTTCACCAAAATAGGGGGAAAGCGAAGAATGGAAGGGTGATGTTTACATTTTACTGAGCGTGATCTAACAAAGAACTCCGGAATTGCGCTCATACGACTCACTGCCTGACACCCCTTTCCGGTGTAAAATCTTCCAAAACTGGTAGTCTCGAAATCCTTTGCTGAACAGTAGATGTTTATTTCATTGGTTATATGTTACTAGTGAAGTAGCGAGAGTAAGTGGCGCTTGGGGCATAATATTATTTTTTCGCCCCTCTAATAACATTCGGCTTAAAAAAGTGATAATTACACATATTTTACCTCCATTGTCTTGTACCCGGATGTCCATACCCAACTTACCTCCCATTCACTACGCCACTGCAAGCGAAAAACACTTGCATTGGAAGTTAAAATAGAATCCCTCTATCCGTAGTCTGGTCAGCTTCCAGTGGTCCCATTTCCCGACTGACTGCCCGACAATGAAACTTTATCAGCATCTATATATTTAAAATAATGTGGTAAAAAACATTCACCGAGTCGGCCAACCTCAACCACACGACCGATTTCGACATTTTTTTTTTCATATGAAAGTTCACGACGTCTAGATATGTCATCAAAGGTCGCCTGCCCCTGCCACCCCACCCATTTTCGAACGAAATCGAAAAACATGTACCGAATGTATGGTGGATAAAAGTTTTTCAATTTCGTATCTGCAGGTATTTTGCATAAAAGCTTGCAGATAGGACACGGGTTTTTTTTTCCAGTTGAAAAAAAGTCAGCAAAAAACCTTCAGGAAAATTGCAGGTATTTCGGGCAGAAATATGCAGGGAAGATGCAGGGTTTTTTTTTGTCCGAAACACCTGCAGTTTTCCCGAAGGTTTTTTTTAAAGGTTTTTTGCTGAGTTTTTTACTTGGGTATCCATAGACATTGTACAGAGGATAAGTGTTTTTCCGATTTCGTTCGAAAATGTAGGGTGGTATGGGGCAGGCAACCCTTGATGACATATCTAGACGTCATAAGCTTTCATATGAAATAAAAATTGTCGAGATCGGTCTGGTGTTTGGGGCTGGGGGATTTCTACAAGGTTTACCCATAGACTATGTACAGAGGAGAAGAGTTTTTTCAATTTCGTTCGAAAATGGAGGGTGGTGTAGGACAGGTGACCCTTCATTGCAAATCTAGACGTTATAAGCTTTCATATGAAATAAAAACTATCGAAATCCGTCGAGTGGATGGGGCTGGCGAACTGTCTGAAGGTTCTACCATTTTATTTTAAATATATAGATCCCAACAGTTCCATCACAATGGCGTGTCAAAAATATTGTAAAATACCTATTGTAGATGATGGATAATGTTTAGTTAGGACGATTTCATTCTGTATTTATGGATCTGAAGACTTTCATGCAGAAATTCGTGAAAACATTGTACAAAACATTACAACTAGATGAGGTTCATTGAAAGAGTTTATAATTTTAAAGGAATCTGTTGTCTACAAAGAATATGAAATCTACTATGGTTTTATGGTCTGTTCCACTGATCTTCGTGCAGTATTTAAAAGTGAAAAAAGTAGTGACCCTCGAAGCAGCGAGGTGGCAGGAGCAGTGCTGAACAAAGTGGGTGCTGGCAGCGAACCAGCCCTAGGGGCTGCGAGAGCGACTAGTTCATTTTGAATTCTGAACACTGTTTATTTGATTCCACCACAATGAAAAGTGAATTCGCGAACTCGATCAACCAAATCAAAAAGAGAGCGACGAAGACAAAATAGTTCCGTAATAAAAAGTCATCTTGTGTTCACTGCCTTTGAAAAGAAATTTTCCGTTTGCCGTATTCTTTTCGAACAAATAAACATGTACAAGCGAAGAACTAAAATCGCCACAGAAAAAAATTAATTAACATTTTTAAAAAACCCGTATACTGAATCACCTTCGTTTAAAAATTGCTTCAACTCTACATTACGCAATGATTAATATCTACTTTTTACGGTTAATTTTCAACAATTTAGTGATCGATTAATAAATTTATTGATTTAGTACGTTTTTGACACGAAGAAGGAAAGTTTCTTAGAAAAGAAATGTTGTTTAAACCTTAAATGCCCGATTTTTTAAAACTTAACTTTAAAATGTTTCTTGACTTTCATTTCTTATATAAAACATGGGAAAAATACTTTAAAAAATCCCATTTTGTTTTAAGTATGGTTTACTGTTAAAAAACAGTTTTGTTGCCAATCGGCAACATTGGGCTTTTGTTGAGAAACAAATTTCCTTGATAACATTCTATAATATTAAACACAGGTGAATTTCAGGGACTAATAATAAGAATAAGGAATTTCCTTCAATATTGTAGAATGAAACATGCTATTATCAAGTGTGCAAACAAAGCATAAAAGATGCAGCCTCAAGTGAAATACATCAATTTATTTTTATTTTTTATCAGAACTCAGGCCATCATCTATATGTTTCAAATTGATTTAATAATATTTTCGGTATGTATTTTATTGGCAACAACAGGCATTAGTGCTTCAGTATTCTCAAGATTTTAGAAGACAAAATTGGATATGTTCCTTAAAGGCAACGCGGGCCATTTAAGAGTTAAATAAATGATATTTTTAATTAATGAATTTTAATTAAAAATTAGTTCAAAATAGATTTTGTACTTATTTTTTATTCTCCGATTAATACAACTTTTGAAGGAAAATAACCAGCGGGATGGCCCTCCCTTCTATTTTCTCGTATACTTCCCAAAAATGATACATTTTGTGTTTGGCTTCGTAGTATAGCGAAGAGAATCGAGTAGTTTAGTTTAGTTATATTAACGTCCCGTTTTGAAGCCAAAAGAAAGCTATTTTGGGACGACCGCGAAACTTTGAACCGTCGTCAGATGGCAAGAACGACACCTGAGCTGCGGCCACCCTCTCCAAATTTTTGCACCACACCAGCGACAGGACGTTTAACCCCCTAAGTATGACTTAAAGTGCAACTGGCCCAATACACGAAAGAACTTCAGTGAAATTGAGTTTCGAACTTGGAACCGTTCTTACCACCAAGCCACTGCGGCCTCGAGAATCGAGACCTTCACTGTAGCTGGTTGGGATCAAAATTTTATACAAATTTACATTACGTTGTCACTTTCTCATACCAAATTTCATTAATCTAGCCTGCTGCAGTTTCAAGTTATTGCATTCTTATACACCAGAGGTTCCCAACCTGTGGTACGCGTACCTCTGGGGGTACGCGAAATCAAAGTCGGTAATGGCGGAGACAAGAAAACATAAGAGGTTAAAAATGTTACAGAATTTTGTTTCGGCAAATTCGTTTAAAAAGTAAAGGTGAAAGTTTTGCAAGTCCTAAACCTAACTTCCAAATAAAAAAAATAATGATAATAATGAAACGAAAGCAAAAGGAAGTGTAATTTTTAAATATCCTTATAAGTTAATGCGAAATTATTACAATTTAGGTTTCATCTGTTTTGACGTTGAACTAATACTATTGTAAAAATGGATTGAAACATAAAATCAAAAATAAATCCTGCAGATGTTATAAATTCCAGTCATTGGACTCTGAAGCTCACATAGGCCTTAAACATCTATACTTATAAAAGGCAATGTCTGTGTGTGTGTGCCTGCATGCGATATTCAGACGAATCTATCGCACTTACAACCTCGAAATTTGGCACACAGGTATTTAATGTTTTTGTTGTTTTGGTTGATTTTTCGCACTAATTTCTCAATAGAATGGTTTTTGAATAATTGTACGAAAAAAATAGACACACCATCGAAAAGAGCACACGATTTCTGTTCTAATGAAGTTAGTTTTGAATTTTTAACATAATTTACTGAATTTTGAGATTTTTTAAAAAAATGGTCAGTTTTGCAATCGAAATTTTACTTTTGTTTTTAAATTTGCTGCATTCGACGTTCTAATAACACTATTATTTTCAAATTTTTTCAGCTTATAACTGGAACGGTTCTGTCGTATTTAAAACAAGAACGGTTAAATATATTTTACCTTTCTTTTAAATTAATTTTTTCCTGGTCAGTTGAAAGATATTTTTCACTACCGAGCTTCCTACCGCGACACTTTTCCGGAACGTTGCTGGAGAATTTCATTGGCTGACGGTGCAGAGTGCAGGCGACGTCATAACCTTCAATTGAATGACTCCGATTGTTGTGTTCGGCAGTGTCTTAACGTGTTTATGCCTCGCATATTTTATTTGCTTTATAATAATCATGTTCACATTGAAGTTTTTTAATATTGTTTCGGATTAACGTATTCTGTATTTTCTACTGTTGAAATGTCATTATCGCGAAGAAAAATAAGCGAGAAAATCTATAATGTGTATCTTTTGTTTTGTTTTCAGAACTTTTTCATGTCATTGTGGGCGTTATATTTTATTTTCATTTTGTTGAAGTCCTGATTCCGCGTACTGCTAGTTATTGATAAAATCTTCTTTGTATAGACCGATGGTTGAAGGGGGTACAGTAGGGGTACGCGAAAATAGAAAGACTAATCAAGGGGTACGTGAGGGAAAAAATGTTGGGAACCCCTGATATACACGAATAGATATACTGATAGGCAAGGAACAGTAAATTGATACAGAGCAACAATTCTTGTTGTAAAACTATGTGCTGAATTCCATCTATCTAGTTCGTTCCGTTTTAGAGCTCTAGCGTTCAAACGCACTTGAAGTATTTCGTTCAGGATTTTACACATATCATCAGTGTCCATGTAAAGACCGAATACTGAATTTCATCTGTCAAGCTTGTTGAGTACTTGAGCTTATCATTTTCGCAGATACGCATAATTCCAAAAATAGGCCAAATTTTATTACAGAAGTATTACAATACTTTCATTTTTTTCCAAAAGTTTCTCAATGCGAAAGTATTGCAATACTTTGTAAGCCTCGTACAGGAGAAAGTAGTAAATCATACTTTATAAGTTTGAATATTACAAACCTCCGAGTAAGTACTGTTCGTTTCAAAATGTCCAGACTAGCACTTTTGAAGGATTGCACTCCGGAAAGGCGTGATGGGCAATGAGTGAGCATTTCAGCAGTTCTTTGTTAAATCACGCCAAGTAAAATGTAAACATCTCACCCTCAATTTTTCACTTCACCCCCATTTTGTTGAAATCAACTCCGCCTAGATCATACTCTTCATCATTCTTACTAATTATTGATACGACGACTGTAAATTCATATTTTCGTTGTAATTAAATGTCAGAGCTTATTTGATATGGGTAAGGTTTAAGGTTAAAAGTTATTTAGGTAATTTTTATTTTGTTTTTGAACAAACTGTACATAAAAGATGTATTGTCAAATCTTGATCAATCTTGATTGATTTATAACGCCAATTAAGATCAGTAATTTAGTTTTTCAATTTCTGCACAACCCCCGATTACTGAAAGGGGATCTATGTGCGATATTTTATTAGGATAGACGTTGCGCAGTGACTGGCATTCAAGATTGTATCACCCCACCCCAAGCGATCATCAGTAAAGGCGATTTTCCACTCGGTTGGGTGATGTCTGTTCACCTCAACTGTAACCACCTGTCATCGGCACATAATACGATTCCAGATTGAACCAATTAAGGAATGAAAATATTAATTACTGCAGATTGCCGCTATAACTGATGGACGTAAATACCAGTCATTATATCGTCATTGCTATATTAAAATTTAGTATGTCAAAGTTGATAAGAATGTTTTGCAAAAAACTAGTATAAGTTGGCTACATCAGCTGTCAAATTGTTGTATGTAGTATGCGATTGTTGTATGTTGTCAAAAATCGGATATGTCGCTAGTGGTTCAAACTGTCACATCAAAATTTCATGTGTTTTGCTGTCTCTCGATTATGAAGTAGCGGCATTTTGATATAACTGTTATTATATTCCATGTATATATATATTTATACTGATACAATAGTCATGCACAGTAATATGGGCCGAAAAAACTCAATTTTTTTTATGTCTCTATACTGCGGAAAAGTTGTGAATGGGTGAGAAATTAAACGAGGGATAAAAGTAAGGAAATTGATTGACATCTTCCGTTCCCGCAACGGCCTTGAAAATCGTAAAAATTGACGAAAATCGATTTTTAAAATTTCTCTATCTGTTTATTATAGCATTAGCGACGTAACGATGTTTTAATAGGAGAAGTATTTCTTTAAAGGTCTGTTAATTTTTTAGATTATTTTCTGCATTCTTGCCATTCGCTCTTAAGTAGCAAATAATATTGTAATTTTGCAGCTTAGTTTTGTCTTGCATTACAATAAGCAAAGAAAATCAATGAAGTTGATATATTTTTAGACTTAAATTACTTTTTGTCACGCATATATATATCGATCTGTTGCAATTCACCGACAAAATGATGTAGGGATGTTATGTTGAGGGTTAAGAACTAAAAATTGCATATGGAAGTAATTTCACGTACTAATATTTTGGAGTAACATTGGAGGCAACGTGCCACCGGAAATTCTGGACCGATTTTGATGAAATAAATTTTATTCCACTTAAGAAGAACAGTACTTAACAGCTAATGCTATAATAAACAGATCGAGAGAAATTTTAAAAGTTATTAAAAAAAACTGTCGATTTTTGTCAATTTTTACGATTTTTACGGAATTGAAGATATCAATCAATTTCCTTGCTTTCTTTCCTCGTTTAATTTCTCGCCCATTCGCAACTTTTTAACGGTATAGGGACATGTAAAAAAAATGGCTTCCGTTCTCATCGTTTTTGCTTGATGAGTTAGTTACTGATTTTGAAATCCCCTTGGTGTCCCACTTTCGTTTGTTCATCTCTCCTGCGGCGATGCAAATAAATGGTAGCAAGGAACAGTTCTACAAATCGTCACTGGAGTCGCTCTTTCTTGTGTGTTCGTTGCCCCAACAAAAATCATTCATGAACACATTCGTAGCTCAAAGTGTTAATTAAACGATTCCCCCGCTGTATATTGTTAAAATTATTTTTTAAATGAAAATCTTTATAGTAGCAAATAGCTAATAAAAACGAAAAAATCATGTGGTATTTCTGAAACAGCCCAAATAGTATTAATATATACAGCTAAAATAGTTTAATGTATATAGCTTAAATAGTTGAGACTTTTTCTTTTCTAAACTATTATCTTCTGTAAATGAATAAGAATGGAAAATTGAAAATGTTGGAGTCAGTCCGGTGTTTGACAAACCAGGTGTTGCAAAAAAGGGTTGCAGAAGTAAGTAATGCTTCTGAAAGGCCTCGAATAGTTTGAATAATAAATGACTCTTGGCATTTAAAGGAGGCTTTTAAATGAACAAGAACAGAAAATTAAAATTGTTGGAGTCAGCCAAATATTTTTGTAAAAAAAACCAGGTATTGCAAACCAGGATTGCAGAAGTAAGTAAGTAACTAAGAATGCTGACTTCAAAAGACTTGGCTAGTCTGAGCAATATGAGACTTTTTTTGGATAGGCTAGAATTGAAAGGTTTTTTTTTAAATTAAAGTTCACGGCCTTAAATGAATATAGGGGTCGTAGACTTTGGTGACACACACATTTCGTAACTAATGAATAAAGTATATTTTAAGGATAACATTTTGATTTAAATAACTTCATTAAAATTTATCAATAAAATGGGACTGTGACAATGAGATTGTTAAAAAGTGTTGTTGTGACTCTTATATCAACTGCCTAGAAAGCTAATTTTTATATATGATCTTTGACGTAAGTAACTGGACGGCATTAATTGCAGTTCAGTTTATTTCAAATAATTTTAACTAACGAATTGCAGTTAGTTAAAATTAATTGAAATAAACTGAACGCTTTATTTGAATACCCACTTTATTTATAAACATTTAATTACCTTTAACATTATATTTTAAGTTTAATTATTTTTAACGTCATGGTTTATGTTTATATTCCTCTAAAACTATTTTTATTGTTTATAAAATCAATTTAACTAGGGATCTTAAAATGAAATTGGGTAAGAATAAAATCACAACCAAAAAAGGTATCTCGTTATTCACAGTGTTTATTTTTTGGAGATTAAGTTCCATTATTTTCTTTCACAGAACCTAATCTACCGAAAACTTCTTTGTTGATTCGTATATACAACGTAAACACTCTCAACACAAACAACACTTAAAAAGATCTCCAGCCAATTCTCCAAACACGATCAGAATTAGTAAACATTGTTAAACGTATATCTGAAAAGAATTCTTTAATGAAGCGAGACACGCCATTAATCTAATTACACAAAAAATCGCGTCTCGCTTTGCTCGCCATGGCGTGCAATTCCAGTGAGAAAGCCACGATTTCTCATTTAGTCTTTTGGCTGAATGCCATTGTTCGCCAGTAATTGCTTTTATTCACTGCTGTTTAATCTGTATTCTGACTCGTAAAGCTAGCAATAAAACTGGGACCCCGAGAAGAAATAACGTGCCAACAGAGTACTTTAAACGCGGAAACCGAAGAAAATCAGCAACACCTTGTGTTTATTAAATAAATTCAACGCTTAGCGAGACTTTGGCATTTATTGTTGCGCCAACTAGTCACTCCCATGTTTGGTTGGCACCCCGCCGCGCCAATTTATGAGCACCAAATCCGTGAGATTTGTTTAATCGTTGGCGGTATTTTGCCGTGGAAGCAGGTTCATTAATGATTAGGGATCTTTCTTTAAGATAGGTAGGGAAAAGAGGGAATTGGGTTCAAAGCAGCTGTGAAGCTAGATATATAGGCTGTACAATAATTTAGATTTTAATTGATCAACCTATTAAATTAGTTATTATAACTAGTAGTTCTGTGAAAAGTGGACCTCGCGACAAAAAAAAATCTAAGATCTTCCCTTTATCGTAGTTTTTAAAGGTTATAGTCAATGATGTCATTGCGCAGAGTTGAAAAGGTTAGAGGGGAGAAGGAGCTAGGGATGACGGTTATTGCAAAAACAATCGGTTTTCTGTTATACCGATTTATTTTACCTCCGGTTTAACCTATCGGCTATAACCGCCCAATATAACCGGCTTTTGAAATAACGCTTTTTCGTACAATTTTAAGGGAAATCAACCCTTTGGGCGATACATATCGTCCAATATATTCATAATAACTCTTTCAGTAACATGGCGAGGATGTGAGAACGAATCATGGAACAGTAGAAAGTTCTGTAATATTTTTGCACTCCTGTTTTTAAAGATATGAAAACCTTTTGATATAGATTTTGGCAGCATTATGTTTAGGGTTATAATTTATTTAACGCACTTTCGATGATGTTCAATAAAAGGGAGAATGAAGCTTCCTATACCACAAAAGTATCAAAAAAGAATGACTTCGGCCTCAACGCGCGGATTCAACATAAATGAACCAGGCCACAGCGACAATTAATCGGATACTGTGGCCCCTGCATAATAGCCCTAATTACCAGCGACTCATACGACGACTCCTCAGACCCTTTATCGGAGGGGGGGGGGGGGTAAACTTCCTGTAATATACTCGCCTGCCAAAATTTCCTTAGAGGCCTTATCGAAAGCATTAAAATATCCAATATTTCTGACACCAATTAAATGATTACACCAGAAATGATTCTTGATGCGTTTTTAATGGTGGGATAAGCCGCAGGAGTGTAGTGTTGCTAATATATTATTTAACCATATTAAATAAATTTATTTTAATTGTAAAAATATTATTTCAGATTTTTTTTCTTAAAAAACTACAGCCCTCTGAATAGTAGTGACCTGATTTTTTAAATTTCCCTCTTTTCCAAAGCATATTCAGTCGGTTTTTTTTACTCGGTAATTGGATATTTAGGGAAAAAAAACAGGTTATAACCGAGCCAAAAAATAACCGAAAAAAAAACGGTTAATCGAAACGAAAAGACCGGTTTTTGGTTTAAACCGGTAGATTTTTCCCATCCCTAGAAGGAGCATCATCTCTCACACTCTTTCTCGGTATTTCAACAACACACTTCTATAATATTATTTCTGTCCTTTTACATATATTCTCTTACCCCCATAGTTACGCCACTTCTCACGAAGGCCCTGGTCATATTTTTGCTTAAAATGTGAAATAAATGAAATAATATCATGTCCTCGTGGAGTCCCCAAAGACTAAAGTCTGAGGCATTTATATTCCCTTACCTCCCTAGCTACGCCACTACTTGAGAAGGAAAATTTAATTGCGAAAGGAAGCGAAGCAAATGACCTGTATATAGGCTCACACAGAGTTAACCATGTCATACCTGTTGGCGCACCAGGGTTTTTACGTCCCGTCATCGAAGTGGAGATTACTCGACCCCTCACCATTACTATACCCACTAGTGAAACGAGAACCCGCTTACTTATCCGGCTGCTTCCCATCCATAAACTCGCGGTGCCCCCTGTGGGAGACGACTTGTATATACGACTTAGCAAATATTAACACAATAATATTAATCAAATAGATCACAAAGAGAGAGGTGTAATTCAAAATATTTCAGCTACTGTCGCAAGAAATTCACAGTCGCTTTTTAATACACAGTTTCGAACTCACTTCTAAAGTCGAGACGAGATGCTGAAAAGATTGCTTTCAACGCCTGTATCGCGCATCGAAAAGATTACAGTGTTTCATCTACTGACATCTTCGTGAAAAATCAAGAAAATTTAACAACTTTTACTTTTAACTACTTAACTTTTTGCTTACAACTTAATTTTTTGTCTGGAATAAAACAATTACATCAAATTTACTTTACAGGTAAGATGATTTCTAGTTAAGATAACAAGAAATTGTAAAACTTTTCCGATTTAATCCCCAATACGTGTTCTACGTTCAGGTCTGGGTCATTAAGATTCCCATACCGAAGCTTTTTAAATTGTTAGTTAGAATTAACTTTAAAGTACGTGAAAAAAATGAGATTAGTTTATCTCGACATTACCATTGCTGATGTTGAGATAGAAAGCGTTTGGTCTAGAATTTGTCTTGATAACGGCAAAATATATTATTAGCATCAATAATAAGAAAAAGCGGAAGTTAAATTACCGGATCGAATTTTTTTCACCTTGTACGAGAATAAAAATAAAGAAGTCGACTAATTTCGACTTTATACCGGTTGTATAAAAATAAATAAATAAAGGTGAAAAGAAGGGCACGTTTAACTACATTGAAACTTATTTTTAATTAAACATTCTAAACATGAAAAAAATAGCGGACGCAATCAGATGCTTTTCTTTTTCTTCATACCTCCTGTTTTTCTTTTCCAATTAAAAAACTTATCTTTTGGGGATTTTTTAAATATTTTTTTCTTTAAGATCAATTGTATTACTTTTTATTGACACAGCCAGCCGTTTTGTAATCGTACAATGTCAAATACTAATGTAAAGAAATTCATTCGCATGAACTCACAGTCACATGACAAGCATATATGCGCAAGCAAATTCTGCAAAATGAGTAATGGATTTCAAACTAAAATTGTCACCTTACATGTGATTTAAATCACATGATCATGAATTGATTCCATTAAGTAGTACAAGTTAACCCTCTGACTGTGTAATTCCTTTAAATCACTATTTAGATTCAACGTTTGCAAACGTGTTAAAATACCGTTGAGCCAAGCGAGTTATTTATATGCAAAGCTTTTTTAGTATAATATGATCCAACACTATAAAAGTACTAAATTAACACATTAGCCTAGGAAATTAGCAGGATGCAGCAGAAAATAGACTTGCTTCTAACACGTGGAAATCGCAGGATACGTGGTCAGAGGAAAACACGCATAAAAGAATTTTTAAAAAGAAGAAAATATCGAAAAAAAGGCGGGAATGATCCCCCTTGCTTTTCTTGCATATGGCATATTTTGTGTTTAGCTTCGCTGTGTAGTCATTCTAATCGTGTAGGCATTTTGGACGTACGTCCTTTGAACGATTGGATCAAAAATTTGTTACAGATCTGCAATTTTAGTGTAAAGAATACATACAAAATTTAGTTTGTATAGCTCTTTCAGTTTTTAAGTTATCGTGTTCAGACAGACGGACGAACTTAATTCAAGAAATGTTTCGACAAACGGATCTGAAGTTTAGTTTAGTTATAATAACATACCGTTCTGAAGCAACACGAGGACTATTTTTTGGGAAAGACCTCGCAATTTTGAACCGCGGTCAGATGACGAGGACGACACCTGAGGTGGTATCTCCCTCTCCAAACTTCAGCAGCACACCAACGGGAGGGCTTTCGACCCCCTACGCATGATTTAACGTGCAACAGGCCCAATACACGAAGGATTTTCAACGGAATCGGGTTTCGAACCTGAAACCTTCCGACTCCGGGGCTGACAGCTTACCACTAGGCAACACAGCCTCAGGAAGTTCTAAAAGGAGGTGATTCGTCAAAACCTCGGAATTGAATTCTTGACTACGAAAATGCTTCGAAATCGAGAAACTAAAAAAGAGAGAAAAAAAGAAAAAAGAAGAAATAAAAAGAATTTTTGTAGCTGTTTTTTTTTTTTTTTTTTAAATCAAAGCTCTTTAATTGAGGCACATTGCGTTCACATCATTCACACAAAAATCATCTTCAAAGCGGACTGAGTTGTGACTACAATAACTATAACGCCTTGTTGAGTCTTGAAAAACGATATCGTAAGAATCAAGAAACATTTCATTTTAATCTTTCCACCTAAAATTGAAATAAAAATTATGTAAGCACTTAAAGGCATTAAAGGTAAGTATATTATTTAATCACAGAGCGAAACAGGATTACTCTCTTGAAAAGGCCTTACTTTCTTGAAAAAGCCTCCAAACTGATTGCATTTTACTAATTAATCATCTATTATTCTTCCTCTTAAAATTTGAGCTTTTCTCCAATTCACCACAAAAACACCAAAATCATTTTAATTAAAATTATTCAATAATGGGACAATTATTTCAAATTATGATTCATTTGATAAACATTCCACTTTGCAATCGACGCGAAAGCGGGCAAATTAAATCTGTCAAAATCCTAATTAATCTTTTAAATGTTTTATTTCACTGTTCTTTCGGTATGAAGGTTCAAGGCAAACGATAAATTAATTACCTGTGTGTCTTAATTTTCAAAAATGTCCAAAGCTAAGATTTTTACACAATGGAAGTTAAAATTTTTACAGAATGAATTGAAACAATTCATCCGTAGCAATGGAATATTTCTATTTCTTTCATATATTTTTGGGTCCTCAATTATGTAATTGCATTTGCGCAAAATTTTACTTTCACCGCTTGGCTCAATAAACCTTTTTAAGTCAAGTATTTGAATTTAAAATAGAAAAGGAGGCTCAGTTCAGTTTATAATAAAGAATATCCAAATTCGATTAAAATAATTCAGTTATAAATTAGAATTGAAATAAAGATAAAAAATGAATTTATAAATTAAACACTATTACATTTGGAATAATTCTTTAGATTTTTAAAAACATTGAAACTGTAAACCGTTTGTTAAATCTTCCGCTATGTAGATTTTTAATTCCATCCATTTTATCACGACATCTACAACAATTAGACTTTTATTTTAGCAAGTGGGTAGAAATTTTTAAGAATAATTTCTTTTGATTTTAACCTTAAACTCATTTAGCTTTAAAAATACAACAGAGTCGACTTTCTCGTACGTTTTCGCAATTTGATGCATTTTCTGCTTGCTTCGTCGTAGTGAAGAGAATTGAGCATGTGTTTTGAAACACTAGCTTTTCCAGTTAATTGATAGACTAAAAATTTGATACAGATCTACAATTTTGGTGTCAGTGCCGCATAAAATATTTGCTTTTTGTCGT
Source organism: Araneus ventricosus (assembly GCA_013235015.1). Lineage (NCBI taxonomy): Eukaryota > Metazoa > Arthropoda > Arachnida > Araneae > Araneidae > Araneus > Araneus ventricosus. The sequence continues at coordinate 53,776 of BGPR01002528.1, read as the reverse complement.
AGACTTACGTCTCTCTATAGTTGTCAAATGGTGTGCAGGGAAAGAAAAAAAAAATTACGACGCTTTTCGCGCTAAAATTAAACGCTTATAGCTCCGCAACCAAATAAGATAGAGAGTTGGTTTTACTTTAATTTAACAGAGAAAGGTGGACATTGAAGATTACAAACAGAATTCTAGAATTTGAAATTATGGTTTAGTCACAGTCTAGATGCAAAATTGATGAAAATCACGAAAAATTTTGATGACGTCACAGCGACAGATGCGCGCGCACGCAGACTAAGGCAATTCATTCATCGATCGCGCGAAATATTACTCAAGAATTGTTGAATTAAAGTCGAATTTTGTGCTAAAATTAAACGCCTATAGTTCCGCAACCAAATAACACAGAGAGTTTGTTTTAGTTTCATTTAACAGAGAAAGGTAGGCATTGAAGTTTGCAAAAATAATTTTAGAATTTGTCAATAAGGTTTCGTCACAGTCGAGTTACAAAATTGGTGAAAATCACGAAGAATTTTACATAGATAGAGTCACATAGTCACTATCGACTATAAAGTTAATAGTCACATAGAGCTACTTTAGTCACAGAAAGTCACAGTTGAGTAAGGTAAGTAAGTCTACCCTCCTCAATCCCGGCGGCCGTTTCGCAGAGACAGCCTCCCGTCGATTTTTTTTTTTTTTTGGTTCGTTATGATTTTGAGTTGTCGTATTCATATGTGCATGGGTGGACTAACAGACAAATCGTCTACTCTTAGACGATTAAGTCAAAAACTTAATACTGATCTACAATTTTGTTGTGAACAACTTACATTAAAATCCATCCATTTAGCTTGTTGCGTTTTGTCATGCATTCACATGATGAATTTATTCTGAAATCTCTAAACTGTCGACAACTTCGGTGTAATTCTCATACCAAGTTTCATTCGCGTAGCTCGCTCCGTTTTTAAGTAATATTGTTCACAGAAATAAAAGCCTAGCTCTGCCTGTACAACAGAACCTCGGGAATCCCAACTAATAGTGCTGACCTCTGTTCGAATTCCGGGAAATTCGGACTATCCGGAAAATTCTGTAAAGTATTCTTGATATGAATGCCTCACTTGACAAATCGATTAACTCTATGAAACAAAAAGTAGAGAAAAGTGTTTAAATAGTATACATTGTTTTTTTAAAAATTCCTTTTAAATTATAAATTCAAATGAACGTCGTAGACTGTATTACTGCAGATGTATCGTTTATCTAACGACATATAAAAAGTATTGTGGGGTTCCCATTCCCGAGGTCCCACTGTAATTTACATTTGATGCTCCAATAACAGTATAATCTTTAGTTACCGGCATTCAGTTAAGATGGCAATCTCAAAATAACGGTGCTTTTCAAAGTATAAATTTATTGTACATAACGTGAAAAATACACAAAATAGATTCCACTGTCCCTACTGTAAACCAAAATACAGCCTGAAATTACCCTTACGTTGCGGATGGTCGTTAGGTTTACAGTCCGGAAAAACGCAACTTCGCCATTTCCGGATGCTTGAATACTTGTTTCTGGAACTTGCTTTTTCATATTTTGTGATAGCACCTGTAGAAATTGCTTCATGCGAAGTCATGTTTCACATGCACGTAATTTTATATTTCACATAAAAAAGATTAAACAGCATTTTAAAATTATTATAAACATCATCATATGAAAGTTAAGTTTTTCTTAGTGTGACGACATATAATTTAGAATGTCTGCCTACTCATATGACTGTTACTGAAGTTTTAAAAATTCATTGTGTATACCATGAAGCTTCATAGCATCATGTGCTGACATAGATGAACGTTGATCGACAGATTTTATGACAGTCAGCAATACTTCTTCTGCTTCCTTCCACGTAACTTTCTTGGTCTGCGTGTCGTCTCCATCTTTATCCTCTCCCTCCTCCTCACTATCTTCTCCTTTCCGCCATCAAGAGAAATAGTGACAGGAACAGTATTGTCTGCATTCACATAAGCCTGCACATCCTCTTCACTAACCCATACACATATTTTTATCTCATATGCCTAAATTTCGGATTTAATTTTATGTTCATAGATTAATTTTTGCGTTTCATGCACAATTTTTATATCCCATATGAATGAAAATAGCCTTGAAAAATATAAATGCGAAATTTTGGCTTCTGCCTCATATGCTGCAATTTCTACAAATGATATCACAAAATATGAAATATCTCAAGTTCCAGAAACAAGTATTCAAGCATCCAGAAATATCTCTATTCCGACAGTGGCGAAGTTCTGTTTTTCCGGATAAGACCGATAGTGCTGTAAACCTTAGGACCATCCGCAACGTAAGGGTAAATTCATGCTGTATTTTTGTTTACAGTACGTACAGTGGAGTCAATTTTATTCTTTTTTCACATAATGCACAGTAATTATATAATCATAGAATAATTTTTGCGTTTCGTGCACAATTTTTATAACCCATATGAATGAAAGTAGCATTGGAAAAATAATATGCGACTTACGACCAATACACAGATATTTACCAATGAATTAGAAATCTTGATTCGATATTTTATTCGATCCCCTTTAGTCCGGCTTACGACCCTCCAGTCGGAACGGAACTCGAAGGTGAGGAGATGCTGCACAACTATTGCTCAATGAATTAGAAACCTTGTCTCGATATTTTATTCGATCCCCTTTAGTCCGACTTACGACCCGCCATTCGGAACTGAACTCGGACATAACGAGGCGACACTACACAGATATTGGCCAATGAATTAGAAACTTTGGTTCAATAGTTTATTGGACCCCCTTGGCTAGAATTACAACAAATATGCGGTTAGGCATGAATTGTACAAGATGCTATACTCACGTGAACTAGTGACTTTTATTGAGGAGACCATGTGTAAAAAACATTGAGGGGAAAATAGGGATTTTCTCCACCTTTTTCCAGGGAAAATTCTCGCATACCTTCCATAATAAACTGTCAAAATTACTTATTCGCCAATTTCGCGTTTACAGTCTCACCTGGGATTCACGGGAGGGAAAAACAGTCCCCTCTCTCACATCAAATCCTTGAATAATGAAGGCAATTACTGCCTAAGTAAACGGCATCGCTCATTACGCCGTTTTAACCAGGTAACCAATCATTCAGAAACGCACCTGAGCGCCCCTTCCCCCTGCACCCTTTGGGTATAAATCGCATCCATCTTGTTGGCATTTCTACAGATCTGGCAGGCCGATAGCCATAAAGAGGTGAAAACGGTTAAAGAGTCGTTGATTGAGTGCGTTGCGAAAGTGGTTAATTAGTTGATAAGCATACTAAATGTCTGCAGTACAAATATAGTGGAAATTGTGGCACTGGATTCGTGTTTTGTTAATTGTTGGTAATAAATCAATGGGCTTTTTGCCATTCTGTTATTGTTTAATCGGGTAATAAGTTGGATGAAGTGTAAATGTAGAAATTTCCAGACGTATCATTTGCCAAGAATGCGGTTTTTGGTTTTATTTGATGCTTAGCTGTTTTAT
>BGPR01002528.1:23472-50260 GCA_013235015.1 Araneus ventricosus | reverse complement strand
TGTTACTGCACTGTTTTCCAAGCGTGAGTTGTTATTTCTACGAACAATACTCCCTTGCCTTAAACAACACGTCCCAGCAACTACATACTTTAAATCCTCATAAAACTGCTCAAGCACTCTCTGTCTGGAGATAAAAACAACAAAGGCTCAAGAAAGAAGTAATCAAATTTCAAATCTGCTGCAACAATGCTCGAGGCCTTTCTTTTTCGTCTTTATAATACGCTGAAACAAAAAAGCCATCGCATTTTGTCGTCGTAAAAGGGGTTAAAAAGGCAACTCAGCCAGAGAGACAACCTCTCAAAAAATCCGCCACCACCAGAATCAACTTAGCATTCTGAACTCGACACTAATTTCAAAACACACTTCGCAGCTTGTGTGCACAGTAATTTATACCCAATCCCCACCTGTTAAACAAAGCAAGATGAATGCAGTGGGCACGGGAGGGAGGATAGGTGAGAAGCATATCCCCGCTTAACAGACGAAGTATAAAAAGGTAACAATCTGAAAGTTTGGCTTCCTACTGTGGCTGAGGGTGTTTCTCGGTTGACCCCCGACCCCTTAGTTAAACGAAGCATCCCCCCTGATGCCCTCGTCCAACACCAACGAACAAAAACAAAAACTGCAAGTAAAACCAAATTGCGTGACATTGGACCAATGTAAATTCTAGCATCGGTATTTGGCGTTTTGAACTCATCGTCATAAATTCCGAAACGCGGCGAAAAGTAACCGATTTCTGTCAATTATGGACCTCCGACTCGTCTTATTATCTTTATAGGTGAGTATAGGACGATTACGATTTACAGTTTTTCGGGTCCTAAAAATCGAATCGCTTTATTAAACAAAGAGGATACCGTTGGAATCGCGATGCTTTTTATGGCCTAGAAGTGGGTTTTGTGGGTTTTTTGCAGGTGAAGATAGCACCGACTCTTCGGCAGTAAATGGCTTTTATGTATTTGGCTTAAAAAGGCATTTGGCACTTGATAGGCACTTGGGTCGAGATAGCCAGGCGTTAGATGCTATGTTTCATCTGATATTCATTTTCTTCCTCTTTCTGTTTGTTCGTTTGTTTCTCATTCCCAGGTAAACATTCCACAATATCAGTCATTGCAGGACTTCTGAAACGTTGGGTACGATCCCAAGAGGGGTGACGTATATAAATTTCAAGATCGTAAGTTTTGGTAATAGTAACAAAACGTATTTCTGTTAGATTCTTGGATCGCGTACATGAATTTCAAAATCGTAAATAGTAGTAGCAGTTGCTGTCAGATTCTTGAACTTTAGAGGAAGAAATTAATAGATATTCTTTTTATTTCAATCTTTCTGCTTATTCGTTTCGTTCATCCCTCATTCCCAGGTTTGTTTATCCCCGATTCAGCATTATCCATTCACTGCAGGACTTATGAAACATTGGGGCACGACCCCAAAAGGGGTCGTGTACATGAATTTCAAGATCGTAAGTAGTAGCAATAGTAACAGCGCATGTCTCTGTTACGTTCTTGAGTATTAAAAGACGGAATTAAAAGAATCGCTGGATTTTTGACGTCTCTTTATGCTTTATTGTATTTCACGACACATGCGGGATGCGTCCTCTCAATGCACGCTTAGTTTTAATGCAGTTGTGTGGAGATGCTCGATGCTATAAAATTAATGTTAAACAAAGGTGAACAAAAACTGTCCTTACGACAGTAAAATCCTCTTCCTAAGGCAAACTTCTAAACAATATTTATTACAGATAGGAAATGGAAACTGGAACCTCGGCTCACGAATTAAACAGAACACTGGATAAACTCTCATCTATTCTTGAAAAAAAGAGTAGTGAATGCATCTACAATTACTTCCGTACCCACGGTGATAAAATATTATGTGTATCTATCTAGAACAGTCTATATAGGTTTCTTTTGTTTAGACAAAATCGTCAATGGATTGACTGCCTGTGAATCTGTTTATTCGTGCGCATGTGAACTCGACAACTAAAATACCCAGGCCGGCCTGAGGGGGTTTCGAACGGTGCGAGCTCACTAGGCCCCGTTCCACTGACTGATTTTGTAAAATAAAAATTGACTGTTTTGAAAAATTTAACGAAATCAAAATTTTTCGTCGAGCTTTGCCTTCCAAGACACAATATTACAATATTTACAACATTAATAATTTATTTGCATTGTATCCAAATTTTGTTACTGTTCAGAAATATATATTGACCTTTACCAATTACCGTCGCACCTGCAGAAAGCTCTTTCTTAAGATTGAAAATAATAAAAAATTACTTGAAATCTAGAATTAATAAAGAACGATTTACCTCTTTAGAAAATTTATCGAATTCGAATTAACCAAAAAAACTATATTATGGTATTATCATGCTATAAAACATGTAAGAAAATGAAACCGAAATCACTCATTGTAAACTTATTCTGGTAGGCCGCATTTCAAATTGTTTTTATGAAGTAATAATTTTTGTAAATTTAATTATTAACGATTTTTTTGTGTGATTGAAATATTAACTTTTTAAAAATTAATTTAATTATTTATCATTTTTGTATTATTCATATTATTATTTTGATATACGAAATTTTTTTCAAGGCCCCGCAAGTCAACTTGGCACTGGGCCCCGCTTTTGTTCGGGCAGGCTCTGCAAAAACGCAACATGCTGAATGTGTAGAATTTAATATGAGATATATACACGAAAATTATATATCAGCTTCCAGTTTTGGTCTAAATCTGTCAACGGTTAGAATATCTGTGATCTTGGCAGCAAATTTGTAGATCTATATCAAAACTTGGACTCAATCGGTCAAAGAAAAGAGATCCAAAATGTATGCTTGATTCTCTTTAATACAAGGGTCAACTCCGATCGAACCGCTAAACAGGCAGACAAGTGGTAAGAGTTGGGGATTCGTGGTGGGCGACTGCGCATGTCTCTAACCATAACCTCAACTACTGCCGACGCCAGCTGGCCAGTTTAAGCATAAAAATGGCTGGTAGAATTGATGCTCCCGCCAAATGAGAGTTATGTTGTGTTATTCGCTTTTTTCAAAGCAGAAGATTGGTTTGTGGAAAACGATTAATGCAGCTGTTTCTTGTCAGACTTTACGACGACTGCAAAGAGCCAATCTGACTTCTGGAGTTGTCCTCATTCATGATAATGCCCGCCCTCACAATACTGTTGTAACCCAGCAGTTTCTGTAGCACTTTAAATGGGACGTGTCTGATCACCCGGCGTATAGCCCCGATTTAGCGACGAGTGATTTTCATCTCTTTCCTGAATTGAAGAACTGGCTAGGAGGCCAAAACTTCTAGAAAAAGGGGCCTGAACGTTGCTTTGAATCTACTCATCTCACATCATTGGTGGCAACGTTCTTCGAAGAGAGGATTTGAAACCTGACCCATCGATATGAAAAATGCCTGAATCTTCCCGGCGATTATGTCAAAAGTAACCACGTTTGAACATAACTTTTGGTAGTAAATTCATTTTATTCTCTACTCTTCTTTTTTTTTATGGACCATCGGAGGTTGAAAAAAAAAACCACCCTCGTATATAACTAAGTTAAACAATAAGCGTGTAGAAAACATGTGTTGTAGAAGTATACAAGACATTCTAGAGGGGAACATTCGCCCTGGTTCTTATAAATATTGAAGAATCCGAAGTATTAAGCCATTATGAAATCCCCGACGACCCACGACCTGATTTAGAAGAAAGGAAGAATAGGAGACTGATTTTTCTACTTGTTTTAGGTTAGAAATTTTGAAAAAGAAATAGCATTTACCTAAATGATCTGAAAGAAATCATGCGCCAAAATGAGCTAATGGTCAAAAGACTTTCTCCATCTCATTACTTTGAGAAATAACTGCAAAATAATCAAGCAATAACTGCAGCAATCAGCATTATGTATGTTCCGGTCTACTGGTGATACAGTAGCAATGTGATAATTTTATTAAGGAAGGAGTGTCGTTCATTCTTTTCACACCATTGTGCGTTCTTTTGATTTCGCCATACTGTTTACGAGCTTCGGACGTCCACGTGGCTAACTGGTGCTTATGTTTTTAACGTATGAGTAGGTTCCCATTTTATCACCCGCAATAATTTTAAATGTATATCAGGAATTCCGTTGGCTAAAATACTACGTGACTTACTTACTTCCGTGTACTCGAATATATTTCTTTGCTTGCTGTTAAGTGTTGGTCATAAAACAGACAATATTATAACTTCTGTATGCACATATGCTTATACCAAATCTCCTAAATTATTGAATGCTAGTCAACAGATATTATCTTGTCGTAATAGACTTCCTTACCTTTATCCAATATCATAATTTCAACTCAGCAGTTTATTTCTTGATTATTGCTTTTGTAAGATAATTAGAGTAATTGCGATCGGATTTGAACCGGCGATGGATATGCTGTAAGGAGAGTGAAAATTTCGGCTGAGTTCGTATAGACAAGCCATCCAGTTCAAACGAGACAGAAATATAGGAGAGTTAAAATTTTCATTTCCCCCAAAAGTCCTTTACTATTAAAAATAGAACAATAATTCAAATTAGGTAAATTTTTGCTTCTCCATAACGAACAACTTTTTTTCTAAACTTTTTTTATATCCACCACCCCTTAGGCCCGGCGCACACCAGTCGATTTGTGTCGTTGAGCAGTAAAATATAACAATATTAACCAACGTGCCCTCTTTGTGTCTCCACAGGAGGAATGGGGTTCCTATTGTTATATTTTACTGCTCAACGACACAAATCGGCTGTTGTGTACCAGGCCTTACAAATTAAGGGTCTATTTCTGGTGTATCGATGTTGGACTGTGTAGTGTTGGGAAAAATATATTCCTCTCTTCGCCATTTTTTTTTTATCTCCGGACGGAAAGCTGAAAGTAGACCATTCCCATTCCCAGTTTTTCTGCGAATTTGCGGGGGGTCTTTGACCCCTTTTGCATTTTCCGTTGGAGACTGGGAGAATTTTCTCGAAGGGTGAAGTCCCGGCTGTGTTTTTGACCAATGGTCATTCAGTTTGGGGGCTTCGGAAAGAGATTTTTTTTTGGGTTGCTGGGCAGATTGGAGGCGGACGGAGACGAAGTTATCACGATGTAGCATAAGGCAAAAAGGTAAAAATTTCGAGCGGGGCCTTCGGGCTTGCCACCGCCGGTGTGGAGAGGCAACGCCATGGCAGGTATCTGTATCTGTGTCGACGAGAAATTACTTTGTGTATGAAGGAAATTTTAAATGATATTCCCGACCTGGATTTAAAAAAAATCTGTTGCCCAAAAATTAAGAGTACGTCAAGGTGTTCAGGAGTCAAATAGGACGAGCATGACAACTGTTAATAAATCTAGGTATGTGGCATTTTGTTGGAAAGTTCTCGGCAATTATATTCTCTTTCACCTTCTTTGAGGCTAGTAGCATCAACCTTTTTGAAATTAGGGGTGGGAATGGTAGGGGTTGGAATTTTCTTTTCCCTATATCTCCCTTGCTGCCGAAGAAGATTGATGATTGTTGCCATTCGCACATAGGGAATTCACTTTTGGTAATAATTGCATCCTTCCAATACATCTACCATGCAATACAACAATATACATTTAAGGGGTTTTTTTTGTTCAATGTACTGCAATACTTGATTTCATTGCAAGTATTCTTCTATAAGGATTGCATGCATTCTGCAAACGTTAAAATGAAGGACAAAAAGAAATTTACATTCACCTTCCAGCTTGCCAAGAAGATATATTTTTTTAGTTACGATAACTTATTTGCATTTTCATTCTTAAGAAACCCTGGCTTGAAAACATGAACTAAATCTAGTCTATCTCTCAAATTTAATGTTGAAAGAAAAGGAGAAATGTTGGAGATGATAAAATATACTTCAGTTCTTCCAACAAGCTATCTTTTTATCTTTGTACGTTAAAAGCCTGCCTATTTACTGGTTATGATTTCTTACTGTCATTATTTTAATTCTAGCAGCAGTTACATGTGATGGTAGAACTGGAAGCCATATGGAGGCTCAGAAATGGAATACTGAAACTAAGCTTAAGTCTTCTGAAAAACAGTTTTTAACCATCTGAAAACCGCTAATCTTTTCTACGATTATTTCAACGATTCTTGGAGTTCCAAGGGCAATATGAAAAATTGGTTTGTCCAGGGAAAGTATGTTTGTCTGTCAGTGTGTATATAAACACTACGATATAAAACAGTAACAAGCTGTCTCAATTAAATTGTTTTATTATTAAAATTGTATATCCGTATCAAAGTTTGAAGCAAATCTATCAAAAGATAGACAGTCTGTCTGTTCATGCTTATGTAAACACGATAATTCAAAATCACAACAAGCTAGATGTACGAATTTTAGTATGGGATGTATGCGCTAAAATTTTCTATCAGTGTCAAATTTTGGACCAAACCTGTCAACGAAACCTGTTCCAAAATGCATACTCGATTCTTTTCAGTATATAAGACGAATCTAAACACAATACGTGCCTCATTTTGTATATATAGCAAAAAATCGAGAGTTTCCCGTTAGATTATTCGTTGGCACTGCCAGCCTTCTTTCCGGAAAACATCATGACGGCATACAATAAAAAAGCGCCAAGCCGAAAATCTGGATTATTATGCATTATGAAAGCTTGTTTCTAGATCAACTTTTTTCTATTTTCCATGATAAATTGTTCAAAAACGCATGAAACACCTTTGTATAAACATACCATGATCATTTTTAAAGTATAAGTGCTATCCATACATTATTAGATGTTCTTTAATACGAATTTGATTTATTTGATGTACCAATTCTTATTATTACCTGAAAATTACTTTGCTAAAAATAATTCCTTCTGTTTAATGCTTTGGCATTTCTAGCGCTATTTTCTGTCAGAAAATTAAACGTCATGTTGTAAAAGGAAATTATCTTCTCACCAAACTCTTGAGGGCAAATCACCGATACAAGAAAAAAGTATATTGATAAGTTCTAATGGAAAAAATTATCAATCAAATTTTTATATGCTTAATCAACTTAGTTCATCCAACTCTATTGAAAAATATATCACTATAATTTTTCCCACACTTAATGTGCTGCGGTCTCGCCTTTAAAAAACTATCTTTCAGCCCCTGAGCTGGCTAATTATGTATTATTTTATGCCATTACTTTTTTACCACACAATACGATTGGGGACGAAACATGGCTTCTGTATTAAATGACTGGTCACGATCAGCAGCACTTGATTAAATGAATGAATGAATGGTTTCCCATCCCTTTTCGTACAGAAAAACTGCTCCACTTTTGCGCTCGATAACTTCAAATTAAAGGAAATAAAAGACCAAACCGAAATCAGACGCCATATTTGCCCCGACATAGTGAATTTAAGAAGGAATCTAATAACAATTTAAACAAAAACACGATTTTATTAGTGTGCTAAAAGTAGAAAATCTAGAGGGGTTTTTTTTATCAGAAGATGGGAGCTCAAAGCAAAAATCCTAAGTGCGTGAGGCGCTGATATAAATAATTTTAATTTTTAATGAGTATTTAGGAATTTCTGTGAATTGCGTGTTCGGAATTTCAAGTATTAGGACTTGCGTGAGGCACTGATATAAATTATTTTGATTTCTAATGAGTATTTGGAAATTTTCGTTCTCATGTTAATAATTATGCCTTAATTTTCTTATTGTATTATTCTCAGCATTTCCCGTTTTATGATTTTTGTTCTGACCCTCAGATTTTTGATACAAAATTATTTTCTACGCTAATACATGTGTGTTTTTTAAAAAACTTTCTGTCTTTATAATTTCCTACTTTTTTGCCTTTAATCCAGGTGATTAAAAACAATTGCACCTATAACAAATAGCTCTAACTTTCTTGCAAACAACTATAGGATGAAAAAGTACAGATGGAAGCTTGAAGTTTTGTCTGCGTACTAGTAATTGCTAGTACTCTAGTAATATCCCTATGTGACTTACTTTGATCGCACTGGTTATATACATCCAAGTGGTAGTCCATTTCACTACCACGTAAAGCATTCTCTAGGTGTACCTTCATTTCATTCAATGTTGCTCGCAAAGTAGAAGCTGAAACAAAGACTACGGCATATTCCGATGAAATGAATACAGAAGTTGTAGTTTCAGAAGATTTAAATAGCCACATGCAGAAGATTATACGGCTATCAAACCTGCATCATTGGTTGCGAACATGCTTCATAATATCTCACGTGAAACGAACTACCCCTTTGATACCACCCGTGTTACAAAGGAAAGCCATCTAGGGCATTTATTACGTACGCAATCAAAATTAAAGCTTCCTTCTGTATTGTGTTCAAATTTTTTTCTTCCTGTTGTTTTTTAAAAGAAAGTTAGAGCCATTTGTGATCGGTGCAATTTTTTTTGAATAACTCGGTGTCTTTACTAATAATAAAGGAAAATATGTGTGCGTGTGTGCTGGCGCTCTAGAGGTCAGACCGCTGGACCTAGTACTACGAAATTTGGCACAAACTTACTTTGGAAGGTGAGAATGTGCACCTCGGAACTCTTTTTTGAAATTTTAGTTAGAATTTTAATTAATTAAAAATTAAACGAAATGTTGGGTTTTTTTTCGTAATAGCTTTCGAAAAAAGCACAGCACAAAAATCAATTTTACACCATCTGAAAACGCAAAAAACTACCTTTTCAATGATATCAATTAAGTCGACGTACAATTTTTGTCTCTAATTTTAATGAATTTAAAAAAATATTTTTTAGTATAATTTACAACAATACTTTTCATTGTTGCAACGCAATTCAAACCATTTTCATTTTTTAAACAAATATTTATTTGTTTCTTTTCCATTGTTGAAGACTAAAGCAACATCTTAATGTTTAATGTTATATTTTAATCAGCATATTTTCACCCAGCTAACATGCGCTGGACGACATTTTAAAGTTAAAAACAAATGCATATTTTGCAAGAGGAATAAGAGAGTGAAGTTGATGCTGACAACGGGCAATTGTATGCTACATGACACAGACAGTTACCCGATTCCATTAGGGACGTTCATGCAGACTAATAACAAATCTTTCTGAATTTTCCGCATATTCAAACCACATGTGAATTTTTTTTAAATTATCCGTTATTGGGTGCAAAAATCTTTGAAATTTCAAAAAATTGAGACAGGTGGGGATGCTTGTTAAGCAACAAAATCCTACCATTAAGTTGGAAGAAAATATTTGAAAATTTTTTGTTCATTTATACAGCTTTGAAACAATCTAATCTACTATAATTTTATATTGACAGTACGTGTTCAATTAAAATTTGAATTCTAAAGGCGTTCAATTTTAAAAAATGAAAATTAAAAAATAATAAAATATTCTTTGGCATAAGAAAATTCTTTGGTGTTATCCATGTATTTTTGCTACACAATTACACTGCTGTTCTTCTTATTCGAAGCTTTCCTTCAAACGATTTTAGTTGAATAAATTTTGTTCATATTTGCAACTTTGTTCATATTTGAAACAGTTGAAGTCTAATCTAACAGCGTAACTTGCATACATTTTTTCCATGAGTACATAAAACTAATTTGCTATTATTTTATTCAAAGTCCGAAACATCTATATATATAATTCTCTTACGTGGCGACAAAAAAGGGTCGAATTTCTTAATCGCCGTTTGGCAACAGCTTTCGAGTTTAGATTGTTTACATTCGAATTAGTGATTAATTGATCTGGGACATCAAAATTTTTCAAAATGAGTTTAACTTAGGCGGTTTCGATTATAAATCGAAAACGTCAAGATAGGTCTAATGAAACTATTGAGGAATCTTTCATAATACGATCCAATCGGAATGAACAAAATAGAATGAAGCGTTTTTGTGTACAGAGCGAAGTTGCCGAACTACAGGAATATAGTCGTGGGACTTTAGTGGGAGTCTGTTCTTTTATACATGTGGCGAAGCTTTTCTGATCAAAATATCAGTGAAAAATAGCATGTTTAAAATTTTGGGGTAAAAAGAAAAAATTTTAGAATTTTTTAAAAATTTCCAAAAAAGGCTATTTTGTTAATTTTAAAAAGGTAAAAGTAAATATTTATTATGGTTTTTAATTTTGAATAGCGAATCTTAACATGTTTAAAGCCATTTGTCACGTTAAACTGTGGCTTTTGGCTAAAACAGGAACATTAAATAATCTTTCAGAATCCAAACCTCTGAGGTTTTGTGAATTACAACAACTACCCAGAGAGCAGTGCTATAACTCTTTGCTAAATAATTATTGCAGTGAGTGTGTATACATGTGGCGAAGCTTTTCTGATCAAAATATCAGTGAAAAAAGAGCATGTTTAAAATTTTGGTGTAAAAAGAAAGAATTTTAGAAAATTTTATAAATTTCCAAAATAGGCTATTTTGTTAATTTAAAAAAGGTGAAAGTAAATATTTATTATGGTTTTTAATTTTGAATAGTGAATCTTAACATGTTTAAAGCCATTTGCAGGTTAAACTGTGCTTTTTAAGCTAAAAATTTGTGAAATGGGTTAAATAATCTTTCGTAACTCAAACTTTCTGAGGTTTTAACACATAAATAACTACTCAGAGTGAAAAGTTATAACTCCCTTGGCTAAATAATTATTGCAGTGAATGTGTATACATGTGACGAAGTTTTTTTGAGCAATAATTCATTGAGAAGAGTGGAAATTTAGAAGTTTGTTGGAATAAAGTTAGGGCTAATGAAACTGTTGAAGAAATATTCAATTTTGTGTACCAAGAAGTTTTAAATGTCTGATTTCTGATTGATTCAAATAATTTCTATTTGTAAACATTTTATAATTATACATTTTAGCATTCAAATTTCTTTGAACATTTACATATATATATTTATATCTATATGCTATTAGCAAATTTTAATTTTAGAAATTTGATGATTTAGTTTATTAGTAATTGATGAAAAAATGTTAGAAGTTTATGCTATTTCAAATAATTTAAATTTACTTTTAGTAATTAATGTATTTATAATTTCTTTCTACTAGCAGACAGTCATAACTGTACGGCGAGCGAGCGAAGCGAGCTGGGATCACGTAGTGATCCCAAAAGAATCACAACGTGATTCTTGGGAGGTTGACGAGCGGAGAGAGTAGGGGGTGTAACTCCCTAATTTAATCTAATTCTAATCAAACAGTGTAATACAATTTTTAAATTCTGCGTGTAATATTTTGTTCTTTCAATAGATTTAGCTACGTTGCTGTTCTCTTATTCAAAATTTTTCTACACGAAAATTGCAAATTATAAAATAAAAAAACATATGAATGCAGCAAAAGTTCGAACTTTATTTCTTTTGTATTTAAAAACGCTATCATTTTTAAATTTTGGAAATATATTATTTTCTTAATAAAAATTCAAATTTCTCTCTGCTTGAAAGTATTTCAAGTATTTCCATTAGTTTTGATTATTAATAACATAAAATAGTTTTCATAATAACATAAAGTAGTAGTTGTAGAGTGAAAGCTCGAGTTCACAGAATTACTGTATTACATTTATCTTGTTTATATTTTTTTCTTGTGTATTTCTAACCATTAGTTGAGTTAAAAATCTATAAGGCAGGTTCAAAAATGGCGGCCATCAAAACCAGTCTTTTCTTTGATGATAAGTTCACGCCACAGAGAAGTAATAGTCGTTTTTGTTGCCACTCGTAGAAAATAATCATACCCGCAAATTTACACCCAATGGGCGAGGTATTTGCTCAAAGCGTCAGGTAATTCGAAATTAGCAGCCTTCGTGACTTCACTTCATTTCCCATCTAGACTTCGAATACAGAAAGATAAAAGATTGAAAGAAAGAATTAAAAAAACAGCAAACAAAAACCTTTTGATGCATGTACCAAGCGATCAGCTGCAATTACAACAGGAGAAAAACTTCGCCATGGTTTATTCTTTTTGTTCTTTTTTTATTACCATTTTGCTGGGATCAGCAACTTGTCAGGTTCCAAGTGGTGAATTAGGACCAATTCAAAACTAATATTTATCTAGCAAAGTGAAAAAAAGTTCTCTGAAATTACATAATGGGCCTTCTCGCTTTTATAAAAATCCCTCGGAACGACGCTTTAATAAGCGAGCGAAACCACAGGTGCGATTCGAAAAGTTGCTGCTAAGATTTATGACGGATGTTTCGCCGAATGTGCAATAGATGGCGCTGATAGTGACAGCCCAAAGCTTAAACAAACACAATTAGGAGAAAGTGGCAATGCATGACCTCCGCACCATTTATCAAAAGGTTTTTATAACTACGAACATACCTAGCCATGCATCGTTCGAAATCGCAAAGTAAAGAATTTCTCCCTTTTGACAGGCTATCGTTTTTCATCGCTTAGAATAGTGAAGCTGAGGCATCAAGCTCGCCATGCCTTTCATTTATTTATTATTCTCTTTACTTAGCGCAAGTGGGCAAATGTCAAGCTACATTGTAGGTTTTTATTTGCAGTTCCTTTCGCCTTGTCAATAGCCCCGCCCCCATTAACAGAAGGATCCTTAAAATGCAAATGATCCAGCTGTTGGATGTGAAGGAACGTTTAGTTAAGTCTTCTCGTTCGAAGACAGTTTTTATTTATTTTCTATTCTTTTATTTGCTATCATCTCTTCTTTCGTTCTTAACTAGATTTTGATTTATCCTGACTGCCGTTTACTAGACATAGTTATGCCAGAGACTATTTGATTTGTATAAGATGATTTCTAGTAAGTTTTCTTGTTCACGCTGTCAGCTCTTAAAACTTCCAGTCTTCCTAATCTTCCAATCAAACAAAAACAAAAACAAAAAAAATTATAGTAGACTAATGTTAACCTAGAAGTTGCGATCAGTGGCGTAGGGAGAGTAGGTAGCGCCTGGGGCATAATAGGATTTTTTCGCTCCCAGTCATCGTCACTGCCTTAGCAAGTGTAAATGGTGCCCGGCTTCATTACATATGGATTTAAAAAGTGACTTAAACGCGTTAATATTTTCACTTCATGGTGCCTCCTAGAAATGGCTTCTGAATACCCGCAATGGCCCAACTTACTTAATTAGGGTGTAAAGTGATAAGGGTCATCGAGGAAAGGCTACCCCACGAGGACGAAGAGGACTGCCGGGCCCCAGCCCCAAAGAATGAAATCAGCCCCAGCCTCCTAAGAATGGCGTCTAGGTCCACACCCGTCGCTATGTCACTGGTTGAGATAATCTCAAAAAGTTTCGACCTCTTTCTTGTTCACTACAAAAAGCATCAAAAGTCAACGACTCCCAATATTCATCGTCATATATTTGCATAGTTTAAACTCGGTAGGGTGCAATATAAGAAGTCTCTATGATAAAACACGAAATCTGAGCCTCTTACATCAGTTAAACTATACGGGAAAAGGAATCGGACTGTGTAAACTGCCCCCACCCTCCCGAAAAAACTGTTCGAGTAAAACTGTGTAAAAAATCACGACCTCGTCAAACCACTTTTATTCTAGCTATCATGGATCCAGTGTTTTCTCTTCTGTGGGCTGATTTTAAGAATCGTACAATCTACATCAAAACCAAATTTACTCTCATCAGATCAGATTGACTGATCAACGTGAATCAGGTTGAGTTCAGACCTCGATTCAGCCAAATTCTTACAAGTTAACTCTCTAATCTCATTATTCTCGTGTTGGTCCAGTGAGGGAGACCAATAAGTTCATTGGCAAATCAAGCCATACAAGACCTTGTATCAGCTCAAGTTAGAGAGAACAAATCAAAAGGAGGATAAAACTCTGAACCATTAACTGCGACCAATTACTGAGGCTTAAACTCTGCCACCAATCACTACAATCATCAATTGGGGACAGCAATTATTACTGGTAGGGTTTCTGTTCGTAGTGTCGGGATCCTCTGCTGCTGTCCCGACTCCACTAAAAATCCACTGTGTGTTAGGTCCGATTACACGTTAAGTACTGTCCATATCTTCACCTTGGTTTTGTAAATAAATTTTTATAGAAGTGTAAAGATTCATTTGTAGCCTAGAGTCTCGGCTTCGGAATCGGAAAATCACGCGTTTAGGTGTTTCCTTCAAGAAAAATAACGAGATTGATCTGTTACAGTTAAAATGGGTTATCAAACGAGTTAGCGATGGATGAAATGGAGAATTATTGGTAGGTTTGAAGTTGGTCAGTCTTAGAAGGACATTGCTGGATGGTTAGAAGTTTTTTGAATAATGGTATTCATGTTAGGGAGCCAGTTCCTAACTACATCCATCATGCTGTCGCTGTCACCATAAGGAAGGAAGACCAGTGTTTCCCAAGAGTAGAAATGTGCGAGGATTGTAAAGTAGCATTAAATGTACTTCATTATAGAGAGATTACATCTAAAAGCATATCTCTTGACCTCGTTACTGCATATGAAATTATAACTTCCTACTGCCCAACCGAAGAAGACCTTTACGCTCGTTGACAAGCCCTCAATACATCTCAAACGAGAAAGTGCATTTTTCGGAGTCATAAACTTTCTTAAATACTTAAGATTTCTTCCTTGTCCTCTAATGAAAGAAGATTCAGTACACAGGATGGTTCTGGAAACAGCCTGGCGAATGCTATCATTCTCTAACAGATGAAAAAGCGACCAATTTGTTGGAGGTTCAGTCCTTGTATGAGGAGACATCAAGATAAATGGCCGCACCTCATTCTAGGTCTTAAGCCCTGTTCCCACGGTCAGTAGCTTGTGGTTAGTGGTACGTTTTAACCCGACGTGGGAATGCAAAGATTCATCAAAGGCCAGAGAGTTTATGGACGGAGACCTCAGTTTAGCTCCTACGGACTGCTGTAGATTGTGTCCGCATTGTGGGAATAGTGCTACTCATTTAATTACTAACGGCAACAAATCCCGAAGTACGACCTCGAGCAACCATGCCACTGATCGTTGGAACAAGGTTTTAGATGTGAATAATTTAATCATATAGTGCTTCAGGTATGATCTTCTTGAACATCATGTGAAACTGCTGTAGGAAGTTGTTGTAAACGATTCTTTTTTCATGGACGATATTGCGAGGACACACAAATCTTAGCTTGTCGATATTTCTATGGAAGAAGAAAGTATTCATGGAATGGTTCCGCCAATGAGGTCTCCGGGCCTGAATTTCATACAGAATTTTTGGGATACTCTAGAAAGATCCGTAGCATGGCATTAATAAATACTTCTTAGGATCTTAAAGACTGTGTAATCGTCCCTGTAGAAAGAATGGGAGTTGTTACCACAATCTATCTATGATCAACAACTTCACTTTCAGATTGAGAATCCACTCTAAGACTTGTGAAGTTGTGCAGGATGGTTAAACTCTTTATTAGCTGTATAACTCTCGAAGTATCAGGTGTTTGAGCCGCTTTTGAACTTTTAAAACAATTCCTGTGATTCAAATCTCACTTTACTAGCATATCTAGCCACATTAATAGGTCAAGAATTCATGATAAATAGGAGATGTGGCATCTTCTCTTGGTCAAAGCGACCTTGGAGCACCTAGATATCATCTGAGATAGAAGTCTGATTTAGCTCCAATATATGGGGATACATTCGTTTTCCTGGAGAACTTTTCTGAGAAACTGGCCCATATTTGTGTTTCATGAGGAAGAAAACCAGGAGAGCCTCCAACAGCCAGCCCAACCGCGGTGATCGATTTGTTGTTAAAGCTAACATCTGTCTATCAGTTTTTAAATAACGCAAGATGAGAGCACAGATAGAGGATAGAATCCATGATCTCCTTCCTAAGATTCATGCTCCTCACCCATGCCTTAACCCACTAAGGATCACATATGTACAAAGGCTCAGAAATTTAAATCAGAAATCTAAAAACAGGGTGTGCGTAAATTATTAAACCCACTTCAAAAATTAATAAAAAAATCCCTATAATGTATCAACTTCGTTTTTTTTAATGGGAGAGTAGCTCAGAAAGTTTTTCCAGACAGGTAACACGACGTTACGGCACACTAAATCTGCTGCAGCAGGAGATTCCCAACGCAAATGACAAAATGGCTACCTTGCAGCAGAATACACGTCTGGCACGTATCTGTTAGACGAAAGCAAATCTATTTCAACATTTCAAAGATGTTTTCGGTTAGAGTATCTAAATTGTCGGTGAGTGAGTAATTAAGGAGCGAAAGTCTCCCTCACTCGTTCGACAACTTCGTCCGTTGCCCTCGGAAATCTCAAGGCCTGACATCTCCCTCTGCGAAAAGCCCATGACGTCACAGAAGACGATGAAGTGCGACGCGAAGCGTCTGTGTTGGTCGCTATTACTAGTGATTGGAATTAATACGAACGTGGAAACTTCATCCTAAGTACATGAAAAAAGGTAAGTCTGATATGCTTGTGTAATTTTTATTTAATTAATCTCTTTTTAGTAGAAAAATGAACAGTTGCATATTGTTTATGTTTTGTCATGTTTATTTTGAATGGCAGTTGCATACTCATTATATCTGCCGATTGTTTACTGGGTTTCTCCTGTGTTAAATAAGCATTTTTCGGTGTTTAATAACGTACTACGATAGTCTATCTCATGATGTAACTTCTTGTACATCCATATTTGGGTATTCAACTGAAGTAAACCAGATTTTTATTTTACTTACGTAAGTCTATTTGCAAACACAAGACTTAAGTTTTCGATAATCAAATTTGAGATTAAAAAGTAATTTTTAAAAAAAGATCATTCTATATCTGTTGTCGTGTATCTAAAAACATTTTGAAATACTTTTTTGATATTTATTGAAGATTTCTTGTCAGCTGTATGATGATTCGTTATAAGTAATAATTTGTATAAATGTTCTATTGCAATGTGTTGCTGTATCAAGAAGAAATTATGCTATTAATACCATGCTATCTTGTCTGTAGACAACATAAAAATTATTCTTTATAACATTATTTAATCCACCAAATTTAAAGGATCAGAAGAATTCAAACAAAGCAATCATTTTACCCTAGCAATTTCTAGTTGAATGTAAATTTCTTTTAAAATAAAATTAATTGAATGAACAAAATTATCTACTAAAGAAATATTTTCATGTGTTTGTCTGCTAATTTTTTTGCCTCATGTATGTATAGTTATTCATAGCATTACTAACAAACTAACTGTACATTTACATAATGTTTTGAGTTTTTGAAAATAGTAGAAAGAAAAATAATTATGTTTAATACAATCTTTTATGCCTTGCATAAAATCACTTACTGCTCATATAAATTATTGCGTTTGTTGTTGTGGTATTAGGATATCATTTTGGCACATAAATGACATGGTGTTTGATTATTCGGTGATATATATTTCTTTGTTTTAAGTTTGTTTTTTAAAACTTAATATTTCTTTTTCATTAAGTGCTGATGTGAACATTTCATAGCTTTCAATTAAACTATGTATTTTGTTATAAAATGTATAAACTTAATCTTGAAAGTATGACAATTTTTTCATTTATAAGGAATTTTCCTTTATTTATTTCAGGCTGTTATAGATAGACGTGCAACACTTCCTCATATTGCGGCGGATTTCAATGATGAGGCATCTAGAAGTGTCAGCGTGCAAACTGTTCAACGGACCATCATTAATATGGGCTCTCGGAGCCTAAGGCCCACTCGTTTATCGTTGCTGACTGCACGGCACAAAGCTTTACTCCTCTCCTGGACAACACTACCATTGGACTGTTGATGACTGGAAACACGTTGCTTGGTCTGACGAGTCTCGTTTCCAATTGTATGGGACACCCCCACACATTGAGAGTTGCGACCAAGTGGCTCCAGGAACACTCTTCTGACTTTAAATACTTCCATTGGCCGCCTAAATCCCCAAAGATGAACATTATTGAAGATATCCAGGATGCCTTGCTACATGCTGTTGAGAAGAGATCTCCACCACCTCGCACTCCTATGGATTTGTTGACTGCCCTGCAGGATTCATAGTGTGAATTTCCTCCAGAATACCTTCAGACACCAGTCGAGTCCATTCCACGTCGTTTTGCATCACTTCTGCGTGCCCGTGGGAGCCCGACACGATATTAAGAAGGTGTACCAGTTTCTTTGGCTTTTCAGTGTATAAACAATTCAAAAATCCTATGTATTTAAAAGGTAAAATAAACCTTAAATAATAAAATAGCCTGTCAATATATTATATGCGCTTTTAAAGGTAAAGGAACCAAAGGTAAGTCATTCTTTGTTATAATCTTCTAAATTAGAAGCTCATGTGCAAATTGGTATTCATAAAGTCTTTTAAATATAATAATTTTCCTCTTTTTAAAAACAACTAGAGCACAGTTTAATGAATGTTAGTTAAATTTGAAAATGTCATGTATGATTTATGTGTAAAAGGAAAAGTATGATTTATGTATGAAAGAAAAAATAGGTGCAAGAAACCATACAGTTAATTATTTTCTAAAATCCCTTATAAATTACTTCTGTAGTTAGCTCACAAGCATTTTTGATGGAGCAAGTTTATTTTCCTGCAGATAATAAATATGTATATAGGCATTCATCTGATATAATGATCTCCCTGATTTATAGTAAACCATATCACCATCTACTTATAGATCTATAAGACAAAGTGGATATTTTGTTCTGCTTTATCCAAATGCTATAAATCATCTGTGTAAAAAATGGTGTAAACCCACTATTGCAAACTTTGAAACAGATGGTAACTTTTTCAGATTAATATCATATAAAATTAGCTTGATATCACTAGCAAATAAATTGTTAATATATTAAATGAAACCAGTATTTAATTTTGAGGGGGGGGGAACCACCAATGAGCAGCCAATTATCATTAAATGTAAAAATTGAGAGAAGAAAATGTATATAATATACTTTCATTTATGAAGAAATAAAATATATTACAATTCTAATTGTGTGTGTTTCTTCTCTGTGTCTGCATAAATATTTTTTTAATTCAATTTGCCTTTAAATGTTTAAACATAAAATTAGCTCAACATCATTGAAATAAATTAACACTCAATACTGTGAAAAGTTAGGATATTGAAATGAAATTTTTAATGAAACCAATATTAAGTTAGAAGAAAATAAACCTCCTTTGTGAAGGCTAATTTTTTTCTTAAATAAAGTACTATGTGATTAAAAGTATGTTATTTCAATATAAACTAATATATTTTCCATAAATTGTCATAAAATTTTCTCATCTGTACCTTATTGTTTTTTAAAAAATGTGAAATTTTTAATTCATAATTGCAAAAATCCTTTACCTTTATACTTATATTATAGTTCTTGGAGATGTCCAGCAATCAAAAATATAAAACTCTATAGAAAATTAACAACCTCAGATTTTATAGCCCAACAGTTTCATGCATGAAAAGGGTCAAATAATTACCATTGTAAATCCTTCACTTTCTACTTTTGCGTAGGAAAAATGCTACAAAATCGAAAATGAGATAGCAATTTCTTTTTTCGAAAGTGAATTTTAAAAGAGTATATATTTGTAAACATCGTAGATAGCGTGAAAGCAGAATTCAGTTCTCGGCGATCAACCATAGTCTTCATTGACCAGTTTTAAGGTGTCTAGAAGTGTGCATACTGCATTTTCTGTTTTGATTAAGTGTCGGAACAAAATAGCATATTTCTACTTTTTCTAATCAGAAATAAAATATATTATGAATCTCGTGTGTGTGTTTTTCTCGTCTGTATAAAAATGCCATTTTGAAATTAAGTGCATATTAGTTTAATATCCTACAAAATTAGCTTGATATCACTAGCAAATAAATTAACACTTCATTTTTTTAAAGCTAGTATATTAAATAAAGTGTTAATATATTAAATTAAATCAATATTTAATTTTGAGGGGGCAAAACCACCTATGACCAGCCACTTATTATTAAATGTAAAAAAATTTGGCTGCTGAAATAAAATGGTGAATAAGGTGGTGTGTAAAATTCTTATTTAAAACATAATTTGCTATTTTAATGTTATCATTCAATGCTATACAAAACGCTTTGCTTTCTGTTTGTGCGATTGTAAATTAAAAATAAAGTTTATGAACAAAAATAATGTGTTTCTAGTTCATTTGTGCTGAAATAAAATATATTTTTTTATTCTAGCTGTGTTTCTTTCTCTGTGTCTGTTTTGTTTATGAAATATCTTTATAATACTACAATGCAATTTCATTGATAGAATAAAATTAGCTCAATATCACTTAAATAAATTATTACTTCATACATTTGAAAGCTAGTATAGTAAATAAATTGTCAATATATTAAAATGAACTATCAACTTTTAAATGTAAAAAATTTGATTTTTGAATTAAAATAGCAAATGAAGTAGGGTGAAAAATACATATTATTTATGTTTAATTTCAATTGATAAATTTTAATTTTTGAAATTAAAATGAGAGGAAAAAATTCTTCATTTGTGCTGAATTAAAATATATTTTAATTCTGTGTTTCTTTCTCTGTGTCTGTTTTTGTAAATGAAATATCTTTACTTTTTATAATACTGCAACGCAATTTTATCGATGTGTATAAAAACTCGTATAAGCAGTAGAAAAGATCCAAAGCAATCAAATATATGAAAATTAAATTCTTAATATGTTGTTGAAAAAGGTTTAAATTAAATACCATTTTAAATTCTTTACTTTCTAATTAAGTGTTCGGAAATATCATAATGATCACTTTTTCGAGAGTGAGTAAAAAAAAAACACATTTATAAACATCGCGATAGGGTGAAAGCCGAATTCAGTTCTTGGCGATCGTCCATCGTCTTCAGTGACGTCACAAAAAGGATGTGAGGCCTTGAGATTTCCGAGGGCAACGCTTCGTCTGAGACCGATGGCCGTCTAGCATCTTTCCTATGATGCACATTTCGGTTCCCTTAAATTGCACATACCAACGCTTCATGGAAGACCGACAATTTCGATACTCAAACCAAAAACGTCTTTGAACTGTTGCAAATGATTTGCTTTCGTGAAACCAGAGACGTGCCAGACGTGCTTTCTGCTGCACGATAGCCATTTTGACACTTTCATTTGGAATCTCCCGCTGCAACAGATTTCATGCGCCATAACGGTGCGTTACCTATCTGAAAAAAACTTTTTGAGCTATTCTTTCACTAAAAATAAGAAGTTGACACATTATGGGTTCTTTTATTAATTTTTGAAATGGGTCTAATAATTTATGCCTACTCTGTATTGATTTATTTTATACTGCTTATTCATAACTCATATGGATTTATTTCCTGTAGCACCGCTTTAAACATACGGCCTGCTTTCTCCTTCCAAATCTAGTTCAAAAATGAAAAACTGGGATCCAAGTGCGATTCATTCCTTTATTTCCCGCATGCTTTTATCAAGATGGTCCCCACCGACAGTGTTTCAATTTCCCTCCTTATATTCTGTCTTTCAATTTTCCTGAAAGAATCTCCCAATCCGTCCTTGATCCCTTTAAAAGCAACCCATTTCTCCAGATTTTAGGATTTGGAGAATCTCTTGTCGTGGTAAAAGAGCTGCCTTATCACAAAAGCAGTGAAAAAAAAATTTTTTTTAGAGCATTCTTCATTAAATTCAATCCGTTATCTGTTTGAACGCACTTGAAAGCACCACTTGCAGTTTCTTAATATTTTGGTGTGAGTGGGTCATTATTTGAAATTATTAGGAATATTCCATGAAGAAAGAAAACATTAAGATGGATTTTACGTATGCTTCTTACAAAATTACTTCAATCTTCGAATATATATAATATTGTCACGTGAAATAAAACCATTAGAGTTGGAATAATCAGCATTTATACTTTAATATATCTCAAGTGATTAAACAAAGAAGATTACTTAGAGTTTTCAATTTATTCTTATTTTGTTCCTCATTCTTTTGATGGCAGTGATTTCTATTATTCTATTTCACATTTTGAAAAATAATCATGCTATGATTTTGGTAATAATTTTCTTTTAACGCAATTAGCTTCAACAAACAAAAGATTATATTTATTTTTCAGTCAAGATAACAATTATTCAAACGTCTAATGTCGAAGGAACCAAATTTAATTAATAAGTGGTGAAAAAAAACACTTTTTATATTCTCGTATACGAAGTAAAGAAAATGAAAGTATGGTAATCGTCAAAGAATTGGACCACGAGATTTTGAGGAATTTTCACATTTTAAACAAACATTTTAAACAATATTCCAAAAAATAAAAACTCTTTTAGAATTTTGTCTGTGTACACGATAATTTAACCCTTAAATGCCCTGTGTTACCTTTAAGCAGTGTAACCAATTTTGCCTTCTAAAATATTGAGAATAAGTCTGAAGCTCTAAAGCCTGTTGTTGCCAATAGGATATATACTGAAAATGTTATTAAATTAATTTAGAACATATAGATGGCAGCCTGAGTGTTGATGAAAAAATAAAAATAAATTGATATTTTTCACTTAAGGCTGCATTTTGTTTTGCTTTGTTTCTAAGCTTGAGAATACCATATTTTATTCCTCAACGTTGAAGAAAATTTCTTATCAGTATTATTATTTATTAAAATTCATGTGTTTGACATTACAGAACTTTATCATGGAAATTATTTTCTGAAATAAACCCCAGTGTTTTCAGTTGGTAACAAACTATTTTTTAGCCATAAACTTTTTTGCTTTGTTTGTACGCTTGAGAATACCATATTTTATTCTACAGTGTTGAAGGAAATTCCTTATCCTTATAATTAATTCTCAAAATTCATCTATGTTTAATATAATAGGACTTTATCAACGAAATATTTTTCTCAACTAAAGCCCAGAGTTGCCGATTGGTAACAAACTCCCGTAAACCATACTTAAAACAAAATAGGATTTTTAAAAGTATTTTTCCCATGTTTTATTCGAGAAATGAAAGCCAAAAACCATTTTGAATTCAATTTTTAAAAAATCGGGCATTTAAGAGTTAAAAAAATAAAACTAGCTAGACCAGAGAAATTCGGTGTGCTGTTTTTGCACCCAAATTGTAGATTTCTATCAAATTTAGGATGAAATCCATCTACGGGAAGTCTGTCGGTTTCCCCTTTCACGTGCATGCGAATACAATAACTCAAAAAGCAAGATGGTTGAAATTTGGTGTATGGTTTTATGAACAGATTTGTAGACCTATGTTAAATTTTGCGCCAGCTCTGTCAAAAGGTTGACAATATATGGCTCTGTCTATTCCCGAGTAGGGTTTCTGATTTCCCGCCCTTTTTTTCCTCCCGGGAATTTCCATGAAATCCCAGGGACATAAAGACATTCTCGGGATTCCCCGGAATGCATCAAAATTTTAAAAAATCTAAAAATTAGTTATTTTTAAATGATATCAATAATAATTACGCAAAATAAGTTCATTCATAAATTCCAAAATTTATACTCCTTTATATATTGAGCTACAAAATACAAATAAAATATATTAATTAACCATTTGTAAAGCATGATTTAAGGAAACATATGCAATCTATACTTTTTTCACTCAGCCTAGTTCTTAGCTTTGTTATGAACAACAACAGCAGAAAATGCCCTCTCAGCATCAATTATGTCGGAGGAATTGTTTTTAAAGCCTCACCCAGTTTTATAATATTTGATTATCGATTTTCTGTTGAGTAACTACAATTCTTCCTTCACTATCTTTCTCAAGCTAGAACCTTGCTAGTTAAACAACGTAGGATCTTTTTCTTTAAATGGGTCGCTTTTTTCTTAAAGATTTCTCTTCCAAAGTTTCTGTGCTCTCTTCTTCCGAGAGCGAAAAATTGGACAATGATTCGTCTTCCTCGCAAAAAGCCTTTGTCATAATTATTTTATCTTGTTGAATCAAAGAGTTTTTATTTGGTAAACGTGAAAGATCAACAATAACTGCAGCAGTATCATACTTTCTCCCAAAATTTAGATATTGCATTAATCCTACTAAACTAACGTTGCGTCTCTCACTAATTCTATAGACCAAAGAACATTTCATATTCTTAGGAAATTCTGAGTTTTGTTGGTCCAACTCTCCAATAATGAAAACAAATAATCCTTCAGCAGTTACCAAAGTCGCGCTTCGACTGAATAATTTTTCTAGGTAAATTTTTACTGGTTTCAAGCCTGCTACGATTGCAGACAGAGTTTCAACTTCTACATTAGCCAAAATCTGTTTTTCTTTAATAACAATTAATGCTTTTGAAATTGTTGATTTTATCTTTAAAAATCTTTCAAGCACTGCCAAGAAGCTATTCCAGCGGGTTTTGGTGTCTAAACAAACCATCTTTTCACAGACAAACTCTGCTAAAATAATTTTATAAAATATAATTTTTAAGAGATAATTTTCTGTATAATTTTACAATAACCTTTATCTATTTTACTGTTTCATTTATTTTAGTCATAGAATTTTTTTTCTGCATAAGCGATATGAAACAGGGCACTTGTTTCTATACCTCCTTCAAATTCTAAATCTTAATGCTTTGTCTAAATCTCCAAATAGATCCTCACTTTCATCAATATCTTCTCTTTTCTTCATATGATGTGTGCATAGCATAGGTGATACTCACAACTCATGATTATTCCATACTTAACGATCATAACTCAACCAAACTTTTAGCCATCATAACTTAACAATCATTGCGTGCGTTACTGATGGTGCTAGTACCATCAGTAACGCACGCGACAATGTGCTTTCTCATTTGCGTTTCCGAATTCCTTTAATTTAGCCTCTACTGCTTTAACACAATTTTCTGCTAAGAAAGATCCACTAATTCTTAACATTCCTAAATAAAGAATTTGCCTTCATTGAAATGAACGTTTATGTACAAATACCATCTATTTTAAGTGATGTGTACTCAATCATCAAATGTTAAAGCAGAACAAACATAAAAAATATTTAATTAACAAACAAAATAAATAAAAATTTTAAAAAATTAGTACTTACGTTATCCATAAATCAAGATATCTAACGCGTTTGTTCCCAGGAATTTTCGGGAAGCAAGCATAATTCCCGGGAATACAAAAAAATATCAAAATTTTACGATTTATGACCCAGGATCCCGTGTTCCCGGAAAAGAAACCCAATCAGCGATTTAAGAGAAGAGAGTATGTAAACGCTATTACTCAAAAATACAACAAGCCAGGTTTATGAAAATTTGGTATGTTTGTCATGAACACTTAGTTCTTTTTTAAATTTTTGACCCAAAATGTTGAAGAGACGACGTGCTAAAGGTATACTCGATTCTCCACACTATATGATGAAGTTTAACAGAAACGTGCCATGTTGTAGCAAAGTAGCGGAGAGAAAGCACCTTATCGATAACTCAGAAAGGCAGATTTAGATATATTAAATGGCATGATTTTGACACATAACTTTTACACCAAAATTGGAGATTTGTCTTAAATTTTCGACTAGATGCTTCGTAGACCGTTTGTTTGTATACCCGTCCATATTGTTACGACATTCGTCCGGTGGGTGTGCGACGAAAGCAGCCCACAAGCTGGATACTTGAAAAAGACGCTTAATTTAACGAATATTCCAGAAAACTGGAAACACAGATAGAACCAAAAGAACAGCACTTACACAACTTAGCAACAAAAGCAGACAGTAAATCGCTAATAATCACAGTAACAGAACTATTAAAAGCGTCCGCCGTCCAACAGCTAACCAATTCGCTCTGAGAACGTAACTCCGAAGAGAGTATTTCAGACATCTGAGCAACTTGGTATTTATACCCTTTTCCGATAGAATGTGACGTCATATAGAATTCTCTCGAAGGCTCCCCATAACTCAGACCCTAGTATAGATAGTACCAGAATTCAAGCATATTCTAGAACATTCATTTTGTCACTAAGTCGCCAGAAGTTCAGGGGGCTCAGGTCCCTGATATCTAGCAGGAACCTCTGTAAATCTCTCTTCCCAACCATAATACTAATATAACAGGGAAGCGACTTTACAGTTTTCTAACAATATGTATGTGAACACGACAATTCATAAGCATAAAAAGTTTGTTAAATAAAATTTGGTTAATAGTCTTGACTCCCAAATTGTAGATGTGTATCGAATTTTGGATGAAATCTGTCAAAGAATGCCAAAATGCAAACTCGAATTTCTTCACTATATGACGAAACTAAACCCAAAACGCACCATTTTCAGTATACGAGAAAATCGAGAGAACACTCACGCTGGTTTGAATATGTGCATTTCAAACCTTGAAAAACGTCTTTTCTTGTTTAATAATTATTGAACCCTTAATGCTATGTTGTTACTTGTGGTCCCAGTAAGATCTTCTGTTAGGTAGCAAAATTAGTTAATAAAATCACATTGATTTAAAGCATTTAATTACAACTTTATTAATAGATACAATTAGCTTAATTTTTTAAAATTTGAGCTACAGTTTTCTGTTTTTTTTTCTTCTACCTGTACATACTCATAGGGTCGCAAAAACTATGTACTCAAAATTGGATCATAAATTAATTCTGAGCTTGAAATACAGTGGTGAGTGGGAAAAGTTTATGATTTCTTGCTCTAGAGAACCTACGGCAATTTTTGTCTCTCCCCATAGAAACCAATAATCTAGAAAAAATATCAGCGCTATATTATCCCGAAAAATTGGGTCTTCTTTGCAACGGATAACACCCTTAAATTGAAATCGAAAGCCCCTTTTTCTGCAATATAAAGGGTTAAATCTCTTATCACCCATACTGATATGCATGTAGAAAGTCAAGAAAAGAATGAAAAAACGTTTCAGCTATCGCGTTTTCCCATTTTCCTGCATTTTTACAGGATTAGGTACAAAAGCAGTCAACGAAATGATGTTATTTGAGAGCCAATAAGATTCCTGGATTTTTTTCGATCATACCCTAACCTCCCTCTGCCCCCTTTCTATACTTTTATGTTATTTGGAGAGTTGATTGAGCGAAGGCGTTGAAGCAAAAACAGCTGCGT
>BGPR01002528.1:0-23462 GCA_013235015.1 Araneus ventricosus | reverse complement strand
TATTTTATTGGATCCCCTTTAGTTCGATTTACGACCTTAACGGAACTCGGACATAAGTCGCGGGGACCCTGTACAGATATGGCTATTGCATTAGAAACTTTGTTTCAATATTTTATAGGACCCCCTTTAGTTCGACTTACGACCCGCCAGTCGGAAAGTAACTCGGACGTAAGTAGAGGAAACATTATAGAGAGATATTGGCCAATAAATAGAAACCTTGGTTTGATATTTTATTGGACTCTTAGTTCGAATTACAACATGTATGCGGTTAGGCATGTATTCTACAAGATGCTGGACTCACGACGTCAAGTGACGTTGCATAATTTCGCGTATTAGCTACATTTGCTTAGATATATATGGGTTTCTAATTAACTGGCCAGTACCTATAGTTTCTTTATACTAAGCGAATCTTCACATTTCTTGATTTTCTTTTTAAATTCACGAGAGATGCGTGAATGCAGAAAAAAAGACAGTTTTTGTACAAACATAAAACACTGAAGTGTTAAGTTACAACTCTCCAAAGCAGAATTGCCTAATAAATTTAAAGATTGAGTATGAAGAAAAGAATGAAAATCGCACTTGGACTGTATTCTCTAAATTATGTTTGTACTATTAAATATCTAATAGTCTGAAATTAAATAAAACCAGCCAATGTGCAGCACATTTTATTTCACACTCTTGCGATTAAACAGAATTTTTCGATTGTATGAAATTGAACCTTGGCGCAAGAAAGAATTTATCGTCGGAAAAGTATCATGATATGATTTACGCCTTTTTATCTCATGTTATTTTTTTCTATTTATAGAAACAATTTTCAAGTCAGCAAGCAAACTAGGACATAAGCCAAGCAGACCCTGTTCAGATACTGGCCTATGAATTAGAAACATAGGTTCAATTTCGGCTTGGACAATTTTACCGTCAACAAGCAAACTAGGACATAAGTCAAGCAGACCCTATAGAGATGTTGGCCAATGAATTAGAAACCTAGGTTCAATTTTGGCTAGGACAATTTTCACGTCAACAAGCAAACTAGGACAAATGTCGAGCAGACTCCGAACAGATATTGCCTAATGAATTAGAAACCTTGGTTGGATATTTTATTGGATCCCTCTTTAGTTCCACATGTTATTAATTAGTTAATGTTACTTTTACTACTTAAGGTACTTTTTTATTTAAAGAAACAATTTCCACGTCAACAATCAAAGTAATTCAAGAATAACTGAGCATATTCTAATTGTTGCCAAATTAATCATTTAATTAGTAAGTTTAAATTTATTAATAATTTTTATCAGTTAATCAGTAATTTTACGCCGAGTTTTGTTTTCTAAAAAGAAGACTCTAATTACTTACTTTTAATCCATTCTTTTGATATAAATATAATATTGTTTGAATGCAATTATGTAACAGGAAGAAAAAAACAACTTATTAGAAAACATTTTGTCTCACTAGATTGAAACAAACCATAATTCTTCGATTATGTAATTTAAAAATTGGTGCAAGAGGAAAAAACTTCTTTGTAAAAAGAAGCACCATGATTCGTCGTCGTTCATGCAGAAGTCACTAAGTGCAAAAATAGATTTTGACGTATTATTGCAGTCAATTAGAATTTGCAACTAATTATTTGGTGATGGAAACCTGTTATCTAAACTTCAGTAAATCAGCCGTATAAACTAAAAATCTGTAAAATAATTTTTACTATTTATCATAACGACGCAAAATTAATCAGGTTCAAACTGACCACATCTCGAAACTATAGTTTTGCACTTACAAGGGGAGGGCAAGACTTGGGAAATTCAGTTCGAGATGGGACTTGGTTTGTTAATAGTATACCTTTAGGGTGTTAATCCATTAAATTGCTAAAGCGCAATGTTGAGCCAATTGGGATAAAATGGCCCTCAAACTTTCGGCATAGCTTATATACCAGTAAGTTGTCACCGTTGCTGAAACGCGAATGGCATGGACGGTATAGTACTGGAATGCAAATTATTTGCCCAGGGTTTGATCCAGCCTCCGTTTTCTTTTTTGAAAATATTTTTTAAAATTAATATTTAAATAAATTAAAATTTTATAAACATCTTTTATTAAAATATTAATAATTTTTAAACATTAAATAGTTTTTTATTCATATGGTATATCAATCAGAGTCATAATTTAATTTTTAAACAGTTAAATAATACTAAAACAATTTTAATGATGTTAAATAATCAGTATAATTACTATTATCATTATATGTAATTAAAATTTTTGAATGATTCCGTTAAAGTAATTACAAAATTTCTAGTGGAAATCTTCTTTAGGGTACAGGTTTTGACCGAAAAAGAAAGAGAGGACGTTAAACCTTTGAATACAGAGAAAGACAGTCCAAAATCTGAAGTTTATTTCCCAATAGATCTTTAAAATAAACGTACTCCATTTATTAATTCTGCAATATGTCAAAATATTCTTTTATTTCTAATATCTTTATGAGATGTTCGTGTATGTAAATAAAAATTTATAAATGTTGGAAAATTTCAAAAATTTGCAAAGGAAAAAATCTTCATGAAATTCTTTTACAATGAGAGCACTATTACAATTATCTAATGATAGCAACTATAATTAGTTATTATTTAGAACCATTAAATTTGTATTTATAATTAACTATATTTTCTTTTTTGTAAATATTTTTTAAATTAATAATTTCAAATTAAATTGACAAGTTATAAATATTTAATTTAAAATATTAATCATTTGATTGAAAAATAACTGCTTATATAAATGATCCTTGAAGTACAGATATAATTTTTAAACAGTTAAATAATTATAAATACATTCTTTCCCGACCAAAACCAGTTCCGTAAGGCTAGATAGATTGTAATTGTTTTAACGGAATCATTCAAAAATTTTAATGGCATATAATGGTAATAGTAATTATAGTATTTAACATCATTAAAATTGTTTTTATGATTATTTAACTGTTTAAAAATTAAATTATGACTATGATTGATATATTATATGAATAAAATTTATTTAATGCTTAAAAATCATTAATATTTTAATAAAAGATGTTCATAAAATTTTAATTTAATTATATATTAATTTAAAAAATATTTTTAAAAAGAAAACGGAGGCGGGATAGAACCCCGGGCAAAAGGTTTGCATTCCAGTACTATACCATCCATGCTATTCGCGCTTCAACAGCCGTGACAACTTACTGTTATATAAGCTATACCGAAAGTTTGAGGGACATTTTCTTCCAATTGGCTTGCCATTGCGCTTTAGAATTTTAATGGATGAACACCCTAATGGTATGCTATTAATAAACCATGTCCCATCCCGGACTGAATTTCCCAAGTCGTGCCCTCCTATTGTTAGTGACTTCTGCCTGAACGGCGGCAGAGATATGATGCAAAGCATTTAGTCTTATGTTCCTTTTTTTCTGAAATAATTTGCACATCAATATGCAAAATAATTCAAGAAAAACAGAGTAATTTTAAACTTGAGTAATCTAAAGCCTAAATAATTTAGTCGCATAATTATTTTAAACTTTTGCTCTTTTAAAGACAAGGCTTTAATTAATTACTTTCTAATATGCATTTGTCCATACATATAGATGATGCTATTTATTTCCAACTTAAAGTTGAAGTTGATGGATTAATTGGAGGACTCCCTCTGGCGCGATCTGTTATGTCATTGCTCTCATAAGAGGTTGGGGGTGCCGATTTACACAGAAAATGCTTTCGATGGATATTTGCATGCAATCAGGAATAAGTCCAGTTACCATTTGTTTGCCTTGACTTATGATGTTTATAGATAATCCATCAACGTCACTGAAGACTTCTCAATTAAAGAAAAGGGCTTCCTCAACTCGGTGTCGCTTCTCAATATGCAAAGCATCCTTCAAAAAATATAACACATCCTTGCTCTTCTCCAGCAAGTTTAAAAATAAAACAATAAACCTTACTGGAAGCACTAAACTTCAATACTTCACCCCAAAATGAAGCACACTGATGGACAGGGTTGCCATATTGGCCTTTTTAAGGCCGAATTTTGGAATTTTTTTCGAAAAGTCTGGCTTTAGAAATTTCTATTTGGCTTTTAATGATTTTTTGCATTTTTTTTACTTACTTTTTATGTTTAATTAGGAAATTCTCGCGTACGAGAAAAAAAAATCGAAATAGTATTGGAACCCTCAAAATTTCGACAGGTATATTTGGACAATGTTTCAGTATTCTAAACGTATATAAGACCGAAAAGAATTTTTAGCATTTTGTTTGTTTCTCTACGTATGGGCGTGTACATAATAATTCCAAATCTCCTTACTCCAAAATTGAAAATCTAAGCGACTTTTGGACCAAATCCAATAAAGGGAAAATACACTTCATCTCAACAAGTTTTTTAACCTACAAAAATTACTATCCAACAAAAGCTCCATAATTACAAAAAAATATTAAGATTATCTCATTTACCTTGAACAAGAATAAAAGAATTATTTTTAATTATTGCATTCCACTATCTCACATGTGCTATTCACAACCCAGAAAAAAAAGACACACATGTTTTCTTTATTGCGTTTATTTATTTACAAGTTCGTTACCGTCTGAGCAGCGAAAATATTCAGAATATATTACTCTCTCGTGAATGATTGTATCTAAAATTGACTAAATTTATATTATTATGTATATTGCAGATTTTCATTAATTCTCTTCTAGATATTTTGACTGCAGGCACAAACGTTTTTGACTAATAGTTAAAGTTAGTTAAATTACATTAACGTCTCGTTTTGAAGCAAGGCTGATTTAGGAAGGACCTCGTATAACTTTGGACCTCTGTCAGATGACGAGGAAAACGCGGTCTTCGTAGAGCTCGTTCACAGAAGCTTTGGAAGGATCAAGGATTTCAATTCCTCGATCGGCGCTGCACTCGGATGACTGGTCGTACGGCTTGTATTCGGGGGATCAGGCAACTCTCTCCTTGGTTGTCTACGCACGTGGCACGACAAAGTTTTGTTTTCGATCGGGTACGGGGTGTCTTCCACGTTCGTTTGATCGTGGACATGCCCGTTAGTTCGTATGGAGGGTTGGAGGAATAATACGAACTTTATTTATTTATATTTATGTATTATGTTTTTCTCTTCAACAACTAAGTTCACCTTTTATTTTAGATGTTTTCAAGACTTTGTATTTATATTTAATTTATTTAGGATTTAAATTCATTTTAGAGATAAATATTCATGTAGGATTTTGACTCGTTACGTTTGGTTAAGTATCGGCTTTCGGACGAATGTTGACAAGCACGTTCCCTTTTATTTTTTTATGAAAAAAATCGTTGATAAAAAAAAAAGAAATGAAACTAGGACTTTTCATGAATGATATATTATACTCTGTTAAACGATGAATATTTTTTGTTCAAGTTTGGCAAGCTCTGTGTCAAATAGTTTAGCTCCAACAGAACTTCGAGTCTTAGTTACCGGGTTTACCCCATTTCCCCCCACATTTATATATTAATTTATACATTTTAACAAAATAGTTCAAATTCTCTAAAGCACTTTTGATCGCTTCATTATGAATGAAAAAGAAACTATTTTCTTCGATTAAATATTTTATACTGGTAAATTAAATTTTATTTGCATACTATTTTCAATATTTCATTTCTTATACATATCTCATTTTATTTCTTTATTCGTTTTTATGAAAACTATCCCATTTCTTTCTAAAGTTTAACAAAAAAAATATAAATGTCAGAAAAGTTCGTCAGGTTTTAAAAAAAATATTTATGTTCGGCATTTATTATATTGCCATCCTAATCTGATAGAGCATGTTCTTAATAGGGATGGGAAAACCGAACCGGCTTAAACCGACAATCGTTTTTTTTTTTTTTTTGTTTCGGTTAACCGGTTTTTTACGGGTTTTTTCGCCTCGGTTTAAACCGGTTTTTTTAACCGGGGAGAAAAAACGGGTCGGAAGATAGGATCGATTTTATGTTCCACTAGACTAAAATTTACTAAGACAAAGATTTGAATTTCATCATCTTAGGCCGAGCACAGACAACCGCTTCCTCGAGGCGTATGTTAGTTGGTGGATTACTAAAAGTGTCTTAATGAACAGATAAATATTGGCCAATGGATTCATTTCCTACAAAAACTATACTAATAAAAAAATTTGTCTGCAAAAGGCGTCTGTTTTCTTGTAGCCAAAAATATTTATCTTTAGACAGAAGTTCTGTGGCTTACGAAAGATTAGTATCTACGTTGAATGATATTGGTTCCGATGAGAGGTGTCGACTCACGGACCAACTCATTGCTGAAAGTCTTTATGAGCAGATTAGATGATAAATTTTGGTCAATGAATTAATTTCTTGTGAAAACAATGTTAATAAAAAATTTTGTCTATAATACTTACTTATTGAAATAATTACTCATTTATTATTATTACATATTGTATTAATTACTTATTTATAACCATTACTTATTACATTAATTAATTATTGTATTAATACTTATTTAATGCATATTATTATTAATAAAATATTCTGTCCACAAACGTTGCTTCAGAAAAAAAAACAATTTAAATCGCCAGGTTTAACCGGAGGTGAGAAAAACCGCCATCCCTAGTTCTTAATATCTTTTTCATATAGTTCAAAAATTATATGAGCAATTTTGAAGTTTCATGCAAACCAGAGTCAAATCCATAGTGCAATGTATAAAACTAGTTCAATGAAATCAACCAATCAACATTGATGTGAATGCTAATTATTCATATTTTTTCACAGGCAGCTTTCAACGTAGCCAGGAGAGAATGTGCTTCTAATGATAGTACAAACTGGTTGTATGAATACCAATAAAGTCATACCAATCCAGCCATTCTATAAATCATTTTATTGGGATCCATTTTCTTGAAAGCTACCCTATTTTTCATTAAATTTTATAGAAAAATCAATGCTTCCATAAATAATAAAAGCTTAGCCTTACTTTTAAATTATATTTTATTTTTACTTTATTAAATTTAAATAAAGTTCTGTATTATGTTTCCATATTGATCTGACAGTCCTGGTAATGACCATAAGATTTACTAATCGTTGATGATGTCCATCTCTAATTAAGTTTGGCCAAAAGTAAATAATTCCATTAAAGAATCGAAATTTGACCTTATTTTTGAAGAACTTTGTAATTATTATCCCATTCTGTTCTTGAAGCCTCGCTTATGACCAAAAGAATGATTATCTATTCAAGATTACCATCTATAATTAAAGTTCAGCGAAAAGTCAGTGTGTGCCACAAGCAATCAAAATTTGTTCTGTTTAAAACAAAGAATCCTGGCATTATGCTACCATAATGTAATTAATGCTAGCCCTATTGATGACAAAAAGATTGACTAACCATTGATGATGATCATTTTTAATTAAAATTTAGCTAAAATTCAATGGTTCCGTTTAACAATCGTATCTTGGCCATATATTTGAAAAAAGGTTGGCTCTATTTTGCCACACTGGTCTGGCAGCCCTGCTGATGACCAAAAGATAAAAATTTTCCTGCTTCTGACTTCAAGCTGCGAAAACAAATCGTTATGTTTTACATCCGCCAACTTCGAACTTTCCTTCAAATCCTCCTGAACCATCGTTTTCGTCTGTCTTCAGAGCAGATGAAAAACGACACCTCGAAGCCATTACGAGCGCAACCAACGTAAAAAATCACACCACTGGCAAGAAACAAAAGAAGCAAGGGTAGGCAGGTTGCTCGATTTATCAATGTCCACTTATCCCGGGAAAGGTGTCCATTTGTGTGTATTGCACAGGCACGGGATTCTGCGACTCGTTAATCAAATCCATGATATATCCCCGTTTCAAAACGTGAGAGTGCTTCGGAATTAAACGTACTTCTTTAAGACAAATGGACTTGGCAGGAAGGTGGACTCTTAGGGGAGTGTTGGATGAGTTTCTGCGGCTGTGGAACAGCATGGCATGAGGGGATAGCTCAACAAGGCAATTGGATTATTTGGAGGATTTTTGCACGTATACTTTGTACACGTCTAACTAGTATGAGCTCTGCCGCCATGGCCACAAATTTTGTTGCAACTGCATGATGCAAACACTATTTTTATTAATACAATCTTCTAGATCAGCAATTTTCAACCTTTTTGGTTATGTGGGCCATCTGATGTATAACAAAAATATTTTGCGGCCCACTAACTAAATATACAATTAAAAAAATACAAACACATATAATACATTTATATATTATATGCACGCATATGTCAGAAATTACTAAAGCTTACTGTAAAAGGATTAAAAGTATTTTGTTTATTAAGCAAAAAAAAATCAGGTGACGATTCTTGAAGCTTGCCTGATTTCGACTCTTTGCGTTCCGTCCGCTGTTCTATATTTGTTTTGCTTAACTAGAAATAAAAGTTTGGAAATGTGCATTGTGTCGTAACTATCTTCAAATTAAAAACTAGCTTTCATAAAATGCTTTACATTTCAGAATTCTCTATAATTAGAACCATGTATTTTGTCCATTACACTTTTAGACATAGAAGATGATCTATCGTTAGTTTCTGTGTAACGCGTTGAGTAATATGTAACTTTATGTGAACACGTGGCATTTTATGGTAAATGGACGTGCTAAATAAACGGGGGTTACGGTGCATAATTTCTAAATCGCAACTTTGTTTTAATTCAGCTTTTACATTTCAGCGCTATAACTCGGCAAATGTTGCAGGTGAATTGTCATGGAGATTATAAGGAACAATCGAGAACTCAAAGCTATTTTGGGTCTTGTGAAATATTATATAGTTTAGTTATATTAACGTCCCGTTCTGAAACAACACGAGTACTATTTTAGGATGGACCTCGTTATTTTGAACCACGGTAGATGACGAGGGTGAAGCCTCAGAAGGCACCCCCTCTCCAAATTTCCGCACTACACCAACAGGAGGATGTTGTATCCCCTAAATATGATTTAACGTGCAACAGGCCCAATGCACGACGGATCTTCGGTGCAATCGGGTTTCGAACCTGGAAACCCTCCGGC
Organism: Araneus ventricosus; assembly: GCA_013235015.1. Taxonomy (NCBI): domain Eukaryota; kingdom Metazoa; phylum Arthropoda; class Arachnida; order Araneae; family Araneidae; genus Araneus; species Araneus ventricosus. Next base: position 14,458 of record BGPR01002528.1, on the reverse strand, counting down.
TCCGAGGCCAATATCTTACCACTGAGCCACCGGGCCTTTGAAATATTATATAAAAGAAATAATCTATTTCTACTACAGAAGAAGATGCTTTAAACCTTTATTCTGTCATAAAAAGAATTATGTCATTCCTAGGTGACAAATGGGTCGCAAAATCATATTGTAACTCATCATTTAAACAGCAATATTCCACCAATTAATGACATATTTAGTCATAAATACATTAATTAATAATTGCTTTCAGCATCACTTTAGATCAAGATAATATTTCTTTTTCTTTTGCGAATTATCCATATTTCAATAGTTCAAAACGAAGCTGTGTTATTTATATTACCACCACATTGTTCTGTAACCGTACAATACATGATTTTAAGTTGTGTAAATTTACATAAATAAGTGTAAGTAATGAAGGAAAAATAACTGAACGATTTAACTCTATTCCTAAGTTTTATTTCTAAGGTTTTAATTTTTTAATGAAAATTCACATGTCAATAATTTATCTTCTTTAAGCTAAAAACACAGAATCGAAAGAATTTTATTCGCAAATTTTGAAATTATTAAAATTATTTTTGAGAAAGTTAAAAATGGCAATGATCAAAATATGAATCATTGGTTTTTCATTTTTCTATAAAAATCCAAAAATCAATAACAACCATGTAATGTTCTAAATAATAAATGATATACATCTTCCAAATGAAGACAAGCGAAGATGCACACTCGGACAGGCAAGAAAAACAATACGAAATTATTTATTCGCAAAAAAGAGTGAAATTGAAAGCCCAACAGCGATTTCTGTAATGACAAATTATACTTAAATCTGAAATGAATAATTATGCTCAAAGACAGGTAATCTTTTTCTTAGTTCGCAAATAATTGAAATATTAGTTTTATGTTGTCCAGCAGTTTTGCTGTCTTCATAGGATAGTTTCTCCATGGTACTGATTTAAACTGTGATTTATTGCTTTTAACTCACGATAACTATTTCAATCAAAGTAGAACAAGACAAATATATAATCAATTTCAGGCAAGTAACTGCAAGTGAAAAAAAATCATGTTTACATTTAAGTTGGAAAAGTGTTTATATAAAGTGGAAACCTATTTACTACGTAAATAAACCTTTAAGGAGCTGATACAATTTGTAATCATAATCTTTCATGTTTCAAGAAGTTTTCATTACAATTATTTTGTTTGTTTTTAACTTATTTTTTATTCTTAAAATTAATACTTTATATTAATTTTAGTATTGATTTGATACACTTCACTGAATTTCAAAGTAATACTATCGAACCACATTTCGTTTTTTTAAATAAATGACTATGCTTCAGTGGAGTATTTTATTATTCTTAGGTAAGTATATAGTTGTGAGAAATACTTTTTTGTGCGTAAATTGGGTCACAGAATTATTTTTTCCATTTCGAAAGGGATCAGAAGAAGAAACAATATAGAAAACATCGTTCAAGATTATTCCGGTTAGTGGAATCTGAAACAGGATTTTGTTTTCTCTAAATCATAGTATACAGGGTAGTCATAAATTATTGAACCCATTTCAAAAACTAATTTTAAAAAACTAATAATGTTACAACTAATAATGTTACGTTTGTTTTAAATGAAATCGCATTTTAAAAAGTTTTTTTTCAGATAGATAACGCGCCGTTACGGTGATCTAGGTGGTCGTACATTATTGGACATCTTCCATTTTTGAAAGCCATTATTTGCGTAACTATTAAATCTAGAAGAAAAATAAAAACACGTATTTGTAGAGAATTTTTCGCTCTTTAATTTGTCAAATTAATTGTAACTCGAAAACTGACTAATTTTCGAGATATTCAAGAAAAACTAAAAAAGAAACCAGAAAACGCGCATTTGCTTCTGTCGATCGGTAGCCATTGCGTATGGAATGTCTCGCTGAAGCAAATTTAGAACTCCGTAATGGTACGCCACCTATCTGGAAAAAAACTTTTGTATTTGCTCTCTCATTTAAAAAAAAACGCAAAAACATTTCAAAAATTTTTTTATTAATTTTTGAAATGTTTTCAATAATTTATGACCATCCTGTATATCCCTAAGACTTGTTGACAAGAATCTCTAAGATAATGAAAGTGAGAACTGTCTCCTTAAAAATATTGTTACAAAAATCATCCTGTGTGTGTAAGGTGAAAACAGTCCAACAAGCAGGTTAATGGAGAATGACGCTTTATTTACGAGAACACTAAGTACAGGTAACAGGAACAATAGCTCTTATACAGATTAGCAATGCAAACTGGCAATAACTTTTTAGTAATTACAATAACAGCACTTTCGTATTTAGCAACATAAACAGTCAACAAATTACTAATAATGACAGTAACAGCACTTTCAATAGCGCTCAGCGATCAGGCTTTCCAGCTTGCACTGCAGACGAAACTTCCAAAGTCATTCCCTCCTTTCGGTTGCCTCTATTTATATACCCTTTTTCAACTGGTCGTGACGTCACATGGAATTATTTAGTACACTCCTCTACTAATAGAGATATCAAGAAAATTATCGCATTTTCGTGAACTTTCGATTTGTCGCCAAGGTCGCCAAATTTACGAAGTTGCTAAAATAGTCTCCAAGTTTTTCGCCAAGGTCAGGGATTTGGAACCGGGCCGTCGAAAGCATTCCTTACGTACCAATGTAAAACTCTCTTCCTAACTATAAGACTAGCAAGGCAGGAAAGCGACACTACATTTTTGTAACACTATAAAGGGAAACTTGGTTTCAGAAGATGTAAGCTTGATTTTTAGGATAATTGTCTTAAATTCTGCTTGTTTACTTGTTAGAACAGGGATTAAGCACCGACTTCGAATCTCTTTCCCATTTACCGAGTTCCATTGACTAAACAATCGCTTGAGTTGAGGTTTATAATCAGCAACACGATAGTTTCCCACTTTTAGAGTTAACTTATAGGGTGGATAGCTTGAAGGAGTGAATGAATTGATAATTGCTGTTGGTTTGATGTACACTTGCTTACCAATGCTTAATTCTCTTCAGTAGCGGCTTCCGTTTCTAACGATACCGAAAACATTCATCAAAGGTTATGCAAAAAGGTCAAAGGGTAGTGCAATAAAAAGATTGCAGACTTTTTAATGCTCGATATGAATTTTCATTTCCTTTTGCGCATTTGTGCTGCACATTTCAGCTCTGTCACTAGGAGTTGATTATGGCTTCATCATTTTTTTTTTTACATCTATGAGTGAAATGCCTAATTTCATCCATTTTGCTTGTTGTGTTTTTAAGTTTTCTTGTTTATAGAGAGACAGACATAATTACAAAAATATTTATTTCGGACTTGGGGATCTAAAACGTGGAGATACATCAAAATCTCATGGTCGAATTTTTTGACATTGTGATTTTTTCTTTTTTATATAAGAGAAACTAAGCATAAAATTACTTTAAATACAATGTAAGAATTTTAAAATAAATTATATGGAAAAGGTATGCTCAATCAACCATTGTATGACTTATCCTGCTGTCGCAAATTTATCGCATTTTTTTCTACATAAACAACGCTGCTAAGCTCGAGCAACATTTGTCATTAAAAAAAATTCGCTTTCAATTTTGCTTTTATTTATTTCATTATTAAATTTAATTCATTAGAGAAAATTATCATATTGATTCATTCTTCTCACAAACTTTTTCTATAAGACTATCAAAATGCATCATGAATTCATTGAATTACAAGTCCATCAACAGGAGTCATCTTTAGATTGGTATTTCACCAGACTACTTTCTTTCACTGAAAAAAATACTTACATTAAAACATCAAAAAAGAAAAAAGGAAAGAGCAAACTATTCAATTCAAGGAGATAACATGGGAATGAAATCAAATTTAATTTTCGAAAGAAACCGCAAAGAAAAAAAGAAAAATTAGACATTTAGATATATTAATTGGCAACAAAATGTTTTATATTTAGTTACATACGTTGACAGTGTGTTCAAACAAAAATAAAATAAAAAATAAAGAAAATATATGGAGTTTTATCAGAATATAAATACACTTAATCAACTCATTGCACTACCTATACTACAGTCACAAATTGATTATTTTTTTATTTTTTTTGTTGAATATCTCTTCCAAACTCAAACGACATTTGTTGTTTGAAAATAAAACTTTTTTTTTATCGTTTTCCATGTTACATTTATTTATTTCATTTTTAAATTCAACGCTAATACGAAAATTATCATATTGACTAATTGCCATATTACCATATTGAAGAGTGAATCATGATTCACTCTTCCGAGTAACTCTTTCAATGAGAATATCAAAATGCATAATCAATTCATTATATTGCAAATCCATCAACAGGGTTTATCTTTAGATTGGTATCTCACCAGACCATTTCCTCTCTCTGAAAGAAAAACATCCATTAAAGCACTGAAAAAGAAACGAGCAAACATACCCAATCCAAACAGTTTAAATGGGAATCGAATCAAATTTAATCAGCTTCCGAACCACACAGAAAAAGAAAAGAAAAGAAAAGGCATGTTTTTAGGCCAATTAGATAAGAAAAGGATATTTTATATTTAGCTACATACATTTATAGTGTGTTCATAGTAAGAATAAATTTTAAAAAATAAAATAAAATAATGAAATTATGAATTTTAATTGAAATAAAAATACGTGCAGTCAACTCCTTGCTTCTCTTATACAACTGTCGCGAATTTATCACATTTTTTTTAAGTGCACTTCAGAATTCAAACGACATTTCTCATTAAAAGAAACGCATGATTTTTCTCTTTTAGTGTTACTTTTATTTAGTTCATTATTAAATTCAAAACATTAAGGGAAATTACCATATTGATTCATGATTCACTGTTCTGATAAAATCTTTCAATGCGACTATCGAAATCCATCATCAATTCATTAAATTACAAGTCCATCAAGGGGGGTTATCTTTAGATTGGTATCTCACCAGTCCATTTCCTCTCACCGAAAAAATAACATCTATTAAAACACCAAAGAATAAAAAAGAAAAGAGCAAACATGCCCAATCCAAACAGAGATCAAATGGGAATCAAATCAAATTTAATCATCATCAGAACCACTCAAAAAAAGAAAAGAAAAAGAAAAAGCACACCTTTAGACGAACATTTTTTCGCCACGAACCACACCCCAGTGCGTTTGCAAACACGGCCTATGTGCAGTGAGGAGAGGTGTTTCTGCACATTTTGGAATCGGAGTAACATTTTCCGTTGACATGTGACATTGATCTATGAGGTTGTGCACTCATAAATATGGAGAAAAAACAGCGAGCAGCCTCCATCGAGGGTGACAGGGCGAGAGTGTAATGTGTACGCCCATGGGGTAAAATATGAGTCTTTATTACCGGATTCTCAACAGGTAATGAAAGAGGATGTGGTCACGCATGTGGTTGGAGAGGTGCCATAAAACTAGATGCGAAGGCGATGAAGGCATGCGAAATTTACCTTCATTAGTCCGAGAGAGCAAATAAATAACGCTCATCTTTTTTGCTGAGATTCCTCTGCAAGCGTGGAAGGAAGGCCACTGGGTACGCTGATTGGTTTCTTCAGTAGAGCTACTGGTGACTTGCTAGCCAGGATCAGATAAATATAAGATCACCACTTTTAGACAATTTCTGGTATTCTGTTAATGCTGTCTTACGTCTAGGGTCGGATTTACAGATTTCTACGCCCTAGGACAGTGTTTCTCAACCTTTCAGTATTTGCAAACCAATTTTCATCGCTCTCCCCCCTCATACAATAACATTGTATACTATATTAATGTATTTTTGGTATTTTGGCGCTAAAGCTACACTACTACTGCAAAATATCAATAAGTAAATTTATTTGCAACACCGATCCGCTGCATCGACAAAAACAAAATGATCTCTTTTATTATCTCTAAGGGGTCTATTCTGGTACCCCCGGTTGGGTTGGGAGACGTTACTTTTTCCATTATCACCAGCCGGGAAAAGTGCGAAAAGTGTTTTACTTTCCTTCCTGTAAAATAATCAATTTCTTAATATTATTTTCTTTTCGATATGCTCGCGACCCCCAATCAGTGTTATCACGCCCCCCGGGTTGAGAATCGCTGCCCTAAGCCAAAACACATTCTGCACCCCCTCCTATCTCAAAAAAGTTAATTTATAATTTTCAATTCAATATACAATAGTTTATTTTTGGAGATATAAGCACTTAATTGACCGAGCGTATCGGGGTCTACGTTTTAACTCCAGCATTTTGCATTTGCCTGTCTGTAAGTGTGTTACGCGATTACGACCAAATGCGTTGTTCGATTTCGAGCGAGGTCTACTGTTCACATAACTACTAGTATAATCTTTGTAATCTTTGAACCACATTAAATATTTAATTAAAAATTATACAACTTATGAAATAACATAATTATACAGTATGATATAACATTTCTGGCAGTCGTCTGAAATACCTAATAGAATTTCTTCATCCGCCCTTTTAACCGTGAATAGGCTTGAAAGGCCGTTCAAGTAGACAGATCTTTTGAAATCTTTTTAAATGCAAATAAGTTCAAAGGCAAGAGACGATATGATCCACAGAAGACAAAAAAATGTATTGCTCAATATATTTAGTGTAACGAATGTAAATTTTAGAAACATTATTTTATACTATAGCCTTTTGAAAATAACACTGAAAAATGTGTAAATGTTTGGTTGTTATTTCTTCTGCACATGTGCCCCTGACAGCTGTGCCCTAAGCCTTGGCTTAGGTTGGCCCCATGGGAAATCTGACTCCGCTTATATCCATTTCATGTCTATGTTTGTTTAGTAACAAAGTTGCAAAAAGGCCTAATTATTGGTTTCTTGATTAGATTTTTCAGTTGCTCGACTAGCCAAGATCGAATAGACATAAGTTTGCTTTTTGTAGCGAATCGATGGTATTAAGTTAACGCTGTCTTGTGTTTTTCCATATTCATCTGTGATCTGTTTGTTTAATGACAAAGTTCTTTGCCAAATATGGAAGATCATTCCTTCATAGTAATAATAGCAGGAAATGTACCATTACAAAGATAAATTTATCGGTTCGTTCATTGTATTTTTTATAGTTAACCAAGCAAGATCTGATAGACATAAAATTGCCTTTTGCATAAAATGGTATTCAATTAAGGTTATCATGTTTTGTTCATATCCATCTTATATTTGTATTTTTGTAGTGAAAAAATGAGAAGGCGATGAAAGCATGCGAGATTTGCTTTTTTATGTCAGATAAAACAAATAAAAAACGATGATTATTTTGTTGAGATTCCGTGGTTAGAGTGAATTGCTACTTGGTACGTAGATTGCTTTGCTCCAATGGTTCTTTTTTTCGATGGTAACTAACCAATATAGGGATGACGTGAGAATGCTATATTTTTTAAGAGTTCATAATAGTTTGTTGATGTTATTTTTTTATTCTAATGCTTCAGTTTCTGTCAATTTTCAGTGAAATGTTATCATAAACTTGACGCAAAGGTAATGAGTACAGGCGAAATTTAGTATTTTTAGACAATCAGAGTAGAAAAATATATATAGCTGCTCATATTATATAATCTAAAGAGAAATAATACATACATTTCCCATTATCTTATCCATTATCTTATACTAAATGAATCATAAGAAGATATTAACATTAATAAAATTCGCTAAAATGAGGAAGAACAGATCATACAAGGAGAAGAATGGTGATAGAAAAACTGATGCCATAAGTGATTTGATTTTATCACTGAATACAGGCACATTCAAATGTAATCACGACTGCTTACGTTTTCAGGGAGTCAACATATGCCACAATTTGACTATGATGCAACCCACTTTCATGTTTTTTAAAAGCTAAGCAAGAAAATGATGTGATATTAAATTCACGACATTTCCCGAGTTTCAACCGTACTAAATCTGTTCCGAATAGCAAAATTCCAACTCCAACATAAAAAATAATCACATAAACCAAATAAAATTCTATTTATTTCTTCAGGATATGTATGCTAAGCGACCCACTCTATCTTCGTTCAAAATTTCTTTAATAATGAAATTTTTTTTATTCCTACAAGAAAAATAATTTTTGGAGAATATGACATTTTTGATCAATGGACACTTGACCCATTCTTTACATTCTTATACATTTTAATTCTTCATGAAGACCACATGGGATCACAGTTTGAAAACTAGGTCACAGTTCAAAATATTATAAAGAAGGATTTGCATTCAAAATAGTTAAAATGTTTTGACATGGTTATTTCTTGTTTTGTTGTTGTTGTTTTTCTCAAGCAAAAGTCATGCAAAATATTTTGCAATTTCTTATAAAATGGTGATATTCAAGTGGATATAATGCACAAAATTCTCAGTTATCCGACAATTCTTTTTAACCATCATCCCCCCCCCTCTTCATTTTGTTCGTGTATTTTTTACGTTTGTGTTATTATGAGTTATTAGTTTTGTATTCGTTTATGTTTTGTCTGTGTATTGATAGTTTTGCATTCGCTGTGTTTTGTTTGTTTTGTATTTTTTGTGTTTTCTTTCCTTTGTATTTTCTGGATTTTATTTGCTTTGTGTTCTGTTTAATTTTGTGGCTTGTATTGTATTCACCGTCGTTTTGAAGTGCATTTTTGTGTCTTTAGCTTTTATGTCAATAAGTGCAATAATTGCGTGGCCTCGCAATTATTGCACTTTTAAGTTACACCTCCATTTAAATATGTAACTTGCCTTTTGCAAATATGGAGAGATTGCTTGAAGTTGATGCCTACAGCTCTAATTCTGTGTCCACGTTTCTCTTTCCCGGGGGTTCATCAAAAGACTTTACTCTACAACCATTGGATAGAGTCGACCCTTCTGGGATATGGAATAGAGTTGAACCATCATTGGTTCTGAATTAGTTAAAAATCAATAATCTAAAAATGTACTCGTTTCACATTCGTTAGATGAATTTTCTCTTCGCTAGTTTTGGGATATCTAGCTCGGGCACCCAAGTTGAGAAACTGTGAGTTTTGCTTCAGTATCCAAGTCCATTCGATCGCTGTGACAATTGCTAATGCTTCGTTAATGTTTGTTGATAAATGGATTACTAGTGATGGAGAGTGTAAAGTGCTAGGCGATGAAATAATCCAACCTATAAACAATAACAGGGACAAGCTTGAAAAAATTGTCAAGTAAAGTCAGCAAAGTTAAAATGGCTCTTAGGGATGGATTAAATGTTACTGAAGTAGCCGGAAATAAATTACAAAAGAAAGAGGAAGTCTCAAGTATGGACAAAACCTATTCATGAGATGACGTGATATAGCAACTGGTAAACATCTGCAGAGAAGCACTTACGATTCAAAATCTTTTTCAAAAATCTAACTGTTGAGACAATTTGCGTTATCATCATATTATTATGTTATGTTATCCTAATAGATTGTTTTTCATTGGAATTTGAATCTGAGAGAAAGTGATTTTGAAAAGCTATTTCGCTTTCAAACACTCAATTAAATTTATCGAATAACTATATGTATGAATAAACTATACTTGTGAATAATTAATGCTTCGTGAGACGTTCAGTTACTCATGTAATGTTAAATACTTTAAGAGGGTGAAGGAAATTTTTTGGCATAATTGGGATCGTGGTATATCTTTGCATTTAAAAAGAAGTCAAGAGAGAAAAAATTTTAAGAAGTATAACTTCAGAGGGCTTCATGAAAAAAATTATAAAGCATATAGACTAATGTAATTTTTTTCTGTACTAAACCAAAGGTAAAGATAATAAGACAAATATAAAACGTAGTCATATATTTTCTGAACTTCACTCCGGAACATTCCAGAACCCAGGAGCTTAATCCAGCATACTTTCTGGAGCTGCGATGGAGAGTATTGGTCAAAATTAAAAATAAAATAAATTCCGGAGCTTTGAAATAGTCATTTTTTTAAAGAAGGAGAAAGAGATAGAAAAGCATTAATCATGTGTTTCGTAATAAATCAACTTTACTATTTCACCTTCAATCTGATTCTTCCATATCGGTCATAATAGAGTGTCGATCGGTCAAGTGCAATAAAAGTTCAGAAAAGAATTCCTCATATCTTCTGAAGAATTCCATCAATCTAATTTTAAGCATGAACTATTTGCTTATAACTAAAAAAGGGCCGATTTGGAGTATTTCATTCAAATACTTGTCATGAATCGAAAATCGAAACAGCCCCAGCAAATCCGGTGTGTCTAGCCTCTGTAAGGGGACAAAGTTCACTTTTCTTCACCTACTAAATTAAAGTGATTCAAAGGACATTTAGTCCCGGACATTTAATTCAAATTTGGGACAAATCTTTTAGTGGTATAGCATAGCGACCGCGGGAGGGGCAAGAAGGTATAGATGCCCCCAGTCTTAAAGGGCGCCATGGAGTCAAAACATTACTGCGTTAAAAATGATAACATATCTCCGCCGTTGTTTACGCTTCTTAAGCCACTGATGACGATTGGGATAAAAAAAAATATTATTTTCTTGCGCCACTTACACTCTACGCCACTGGCCATGGTGTCAAAAACCTTAATACGTTAGTGTCACATTTTATACTCACACACGATGAGGGGGAGAAAAGCCACCTTGCCCTGGGTGCCATTTGCATAAGCTAAGTCACTGATGACGAAGTACGGAAGAGGGGGGAATCATATTATGATCCGGGCGCTGGTTACCTCGCAGAAATCCGCAGAAATCCTTCACAATTAGTCAATCCTGGGCATATAATCAAAATGCGGGACTATCCCCAATTCATCCGGGGCGTCTGGTCACATTAGCAAGAATTAAGACTTGTTCCGAAATGAGCATAGCTTTGATAACAATGAATAAAATTTTCTTTACTTTCTATATAACACAGAAGTTCGTATCTTCAGTTAAGTAATGCTGCGATAAATCCATTTCAATCCACTTAATTCAAACCGCACTTGTCACAGCTCCTTAGTCAGAAGATGAATCTGTCGCATTAATCTAATAGCACCGTAATTCTCGCTACATTTCCGAGATAATATTCCACTCATGCTTTCAATTCATCTTGAGTCAATAGCTTTGGTCTCACCTGATAGCAGGTAGCAGAAGCAGAAACATTCCCATCTGCGACACAAGAAACTTCTGACACCTTTCATCTCAATTTGAAGTGCAAAGATTGAGAACAGGGCATCCAGTGTTGAAAAATGTTACGAGGGAAGCCGGACCATTTGATTGATTCGTGCTATTTCAGAAAAGCTATGATGACAAACACGCCTTTCCCCGTTATCTTTTTACAAGAACAGCTATCTTCCTCTTCATGTGCCTCGAAGGTGCCCTTGTCGAGCTTTACCAGGAAGGGGGATGGCCCAAATGATAATCCGGCTTGTAAGCACACGCCTATAGAGATGCTCCTCAACGCCCAAGCCCGTGTTTTTAAGGTATCGTGTTGAGTTGCTAATATGGTGGATATGTCATACTATGTATCTCCCAGAAAATGGATCGTTCGGGTGAATTTGGTTTTGGAATGCTGTTCCTGCAGAGAGAGGTCATTTGTGAGAATTGGTTTATTATTTAAAAAACAGATTTACTGCCAATGCAAACCAATGCCTTTGTTGATCAGGCTGCTTTCAGTTATTTCATTTCTAAAATTGTTAACCTCTGCTTTCATGTTGAACTATTTCCTTTTTGTTTTAAATTTGTTAGAAATTTGGTGGTTTTCATTTTGCGTATCGTATTAAGTTGTTAATATGGTGGATATGTCATACAATGTGTCTCCCAGAAAATGGGTCGTTCAGGTGAATTTGGTTTGGGAATGCTGTCCTAGCAAAGAGAGGTCATTTGCGAGAGTTGGTTTATTATTTTAAAAGTCGATTTACTGCAAATGCAAATCAGTGTCATTGTTGATCAGGCTGCTTTCATTTATTTCATTTCTAGAATTGTTAACCTCTAGTTTTAAGTAAAATTATTTTTTTTGTTTTAAATTTATTAGATATTAGGATTTTTTTATTTTATATAATTCTAGCTGCCTTCGGTCGCCAGCTGTTTTTCCGTCATATTAATTATATTAACAATGCCAATGATTATTAAAATTTGAAACTTATTTAGTTTTTGATAAGCTGAAAGAATTATCTGTTTCAAAAAGACCAAGAAATAAATTAAAAATGCAAAAACAGCGAACATGAAATGTTCAAATATTTGAACTAAATTCTAATACATCGTATAAACAAAGTGAAAATGTACTGAATGTCTTGTATCTAATGAAGTTAATGATTCAGGCCCTTACATTCAACTGTTAAACCATTGATAAAAAAAATTATGCAACTATTGAAAAAGTACTAAACTGAATGACTTTCTAAGAAAATGAGATTTAACCACTTAAGGACCGAGTTATTTTGTAATTTACGGTATTTAGGACGAGTTAACTCGGGTTAAAGCGGTTAATTAAAATTATTTTTTTGTTTGGTTATTCATAATTCTAACATAAATTACAGTAATTACGCCTTGCTTAGCTTATTATAAAACACATATTTAAGACAATTATAACACATCATATAAATGAATAACACAATCTCCAGAATATATAGTCGTGTAGAATATGAAAATGTGAGTTTAATATCGTAACCTCTCGCTCGTAATTAAAGTGAAAACAAATTTTTTTAAGTGTTTCTCCACAACTGACATTGACAACTGACATTAGACATTGGTTACTGGTAAAGCAATGAAAACGAATTTAATTTTATTACAAGAAGAGAAGTGATGTGACTAATTATATTACGAACTAGTTTTTAAGAATTTGTTAAAATTAGAGATAATATATCACAGAAATAAAATAAATTTATTAGAAACTAGTTTTTTTTATTTTATATAATATTGAGATTATTTAGCTATAAATATTTTGGAAAGTTACAAATGCAAATTTGGATTCTGAAATACCTTTAATAACTAATCAATAATTTTATCTTACTCACAATAAAAGGAATAATATTCTTGCTCAGTTTTGAAGATTGTTGTTAATTTATAACTATGGTGAATTTGTTTATTCTTTTGTTCTTAGCTTACCCTATCTACTCAGTTTATACATAATTGTTCAAGGGATACAACGAAAAAATATCATTAGTATGTAGTACAAGTGATGCGCTCGGTGAAAACCGAAATATATATATATATATATATATATATATAGCTAAAATTGTCGTCAGTAATTGGCGTTTTGCCATTATTTGAGTTGATTTTTGCAAATATTGTATTCCATTCCATTGATCTTAAATTCATTCCATTGTTCTTAAAATTAAATATACGCCAATTCAAGTAGTTCTAAAAATAGATCACAGTTCATAGAAACCTCCAATCAGCTTGACGCAATTTTAATTTTTTTTTCTTCTGTTTTCACAGAGCGCTACACTTGTGCTACATGCACTAGTGAAATTTTGTTCTGTTTGTAGCCATAGAACTGGCTCTAGAATCTATTGATTAGGCGAACTTTATTTATAATAACCCTTTTATTTCATCGTTTCTAATTCAGCGCTTAGTTTGTTTCTGATAGTAACAAAGACACCGAGGCAGAAGATAAAAGTCAATGGTAGAAATGGAATCTGTGGTAATGAAATATCTGAAGAACATTCCAGTCAAACAGAATTGATATCCATCATTGACTGCAGGATCTTTCTTCTTCTTTCTAATTCTTCTAATAATCCTTCTGATCTGAATCAGATCAGATCCATGAGGCCATTTGCCTTCATCACCTCCAACACGAAATCCGGTGGCTTAAGCAGGTCATCATACATCAAGGCAACACAGTCAAGTAGATGTTGCGGGGTGGCCTCAATCATGTTGCATTTTGTGCAGATATTGAACTTCTTATCACCACGAGAGAATCTGAGGGTTTTTAAGTGACCGGCATTTCAGCGAGCCAGAACTGTTTGGTCTTTCCTATCCCCCTTAAAATGTGTAGTAGCACCGGGGCCTTCACTACGATAACATGAATGAGCTGGTGGTTGCCTCCAAGAAATGTTAACAAATGCATTTCTTCTTGAGTATAACTCAAGGCAGGTCAAGGGTTCTACATTGGCCTGAAGCATGGTAGTACCTTCTTTAGCAATACTACAGCAATACCGTTATATTTTAAATTTAAATGTGATGGTATACATTGTAGATGAAGAACACAAGATTTGCAGGATCTTTAAATCAGGTGAGAAGTCTAAGAGTGAGTCGTGGATGGTGGTTATTATATGACTTTGCTTAACGCATTCCAAGATTTGAAGCATGACTTAAAAGACTGTTTTCAGACCTGGAAACAAATTCCGGATATCATCGCAGAGATTGCAAATCTGATTTCATCAAAATTACCTTGTACCATTCTCTATATAAACTAATCTAACATAGCTCATTCAATCATATGTTCCTGAATCGGCACTTTCAAGAAATCTGTTCCGCAAGGAGAACACGTTGATCGCCGAATGAATCAAATACGATTCATACGGCGATCAAATAGGATTATTACCTACCATCTGTAAGCGTATTTCA
>BGPR01002527.1:93566-173527 GCA_013235015.1 Araneus ventricosus | reverse complement strand
CCCCCCCCCCCCCCCCCCCCCCCCCCCCCCCCCCCCCCAAATCCAAGGTTAACATCCGTGACAAAAATTCTGCAGTACATTGATTTTCTAACTGCAGTTATTTTTTCTGTATAACATTGTTGAAGGTACAATTCGTACATTTTCCCAATACTGAGGTGAGAACCCAATTATTCTCTTTTGGTATGTGTCCTGCAGTAATAGAACTCTACTACGAAGGACTTTATGCATTCTCTTACTAAGACTGAGTGTTCTTTGGGTATTCTTCTACTATTTCCATTCTTTCCTCTTTGGTCCTGGGTTGGAGTGTTAGTTTCCACATTTTTAATTGAATGTGCAGTATACACTGGCTTTTGTGATATAGATAATGCTCATAAGTAGAAAGCATTTCTATTTTCTCTCCCTTCACAAAAAAGCAGGGTCGGCCTTAGGAGGTTCAGGGGCCCGATTGGGGAAAAAAATTAACATTTTTTTTTTTTTTTTTAAGTTTTTGTACAATCTAAGGACTTATGAAAAAGAAGAGACTATCTGAAGTGTTATACCCTTGACTCTCTCGTTTATTAATACAATGTGGCGAAGTTTGTGCCTCGTAGCTTAGTGAAGAAAACCGTGTATGTATCTTGAATGTGTTCCGTTCTTCCCATTGAGACCTAAATTTGATTCAGATCTGCAATTCTAAAGAGAAAACCATATGCTAAATTTAATCCTTCCAGCTCTTTGTGTTTCTATGCTATTGTGCCCGCATATGCAAGGATGCGCAGAATTTTTAGGCACAGGATTTCGTCTAAATTTGATTGAAACCTTAAATTTTGGCGTTCTGATAACATACCAAATATATTCTGTCTAGTAGGTTTTTCCTGTTATTGTATTTCAGATAGACCGACAACGCAGATGTTACTACAAAAATGGTCTTTTCAGACTCGTTTGAGAGAGTAAAATATATAAATAACTCTTTCAAATTCTTAAACTCAATTCTTCACCCTCTGGTAATAACGCCCAGGACACTTTCACTGCCTAGCTCACCCTAGTTACGCCACTGAAGTGTGCGGAGAGTAGATATTATTCTGACGCGGGCCCCTATTGTGAGCAATCGGCTAAAGGCCGGCCCTATACTTCCTTCATTCAGAATATTCTAGTTTTGCAGTGAGTGATCATCCATAACTTCTAAATATCCTTTGATCCTTTCTCTTTCCCTAAGGAAAAACTCCATTCATCTGACAAGTTGACATTAATGAAAGGATTTTCCAAAAGTTCTAGTTAATCGAAAAAATAATAATTCAGAAATGCGAAAAAACCAACTCTCATTCTTCACTGCTTTTCACGATCTGTCAACGAAAAAAGTTATTCTATCCGACGACTGAAGCGAAAATGATTGAGTGTAGGTGATTGGCAAAAGTAGGGGGGCAAAAAATTTATGGACACCTAAAAGTACCCCGTTGTACATGGGATAGAAAACAAAATTTTAAATTGTAGGTATAAAATTAGCTAGCTTACCCGTACGCTATTTTTACACTATTATCCTAAATTTACTCAGCTAAACTGAAAATGATTTTTTCCGCTAAGTGTGTGTGTGTGGGGGGGGGGGGGGGGGTGATAGCCCCCTTGCGCCCTCCACTGAAATTATTCTACTTTTTATTCCCAAGGAATGAGGCAATAATGCACATTTCGTATTGATAAAATTATAGATTATTTGCTTCCCGTTAACATGGCTGCCAATATGACTCGATTTCTCTGAAAAACAGTCGTAAAAGAATTAATGATTCACGTCAATTATGTGTTGGAGATCCAGATGCTTATTTACTACGATTCATTCTCAAGGAATGTAACGAAGATTCGGTAAATATTCGGCCCTTTTACCTAATATTCAACCTGGCCGAATACTACACAGATATTCGGCCGAATAAATTCAGAACAGCAATTTTTTAAAAGAGCTTTTGAATATAATTCATAAAGAATATTGCAAAATTGAATTTCAGTACATTTACTATAAAAAAAAATCTAATAACATTTATTCAATTCTTATTTGTTCTGAACATAATTAACATTTGTTTTACGCAGTTCAGAGCGACCATCCCTCTGAACAGCCTGTTTTCAATGGATCAAAGGTCGGCCGCTGTACAGAGGTTTCACTGTATAGAGATAGAAGTTCATGCTTAAAGCTTTGCGTTCACAAAAATTACAGTAAATTAATTAATTGTAAATTAATGAATATTTAAGTAAAAATAAAAAATTAATAATTAAGAACAGTAAATTAATTAATAAATATCAGCACACTTTCGAAAGCAATAGCAAATTAAAATAGTATTTTTCTATAGCAATGGATGACCATGATATTTGAACAAAATCAAGTGGAAACAGGCATATTACAAAATTAAGTAAGCTATTTTTTAAACATGGCGGCTCGTCAGCTCAGAAACAAAAAGTGCTGCAAAGTTGTATAGATCTAAGTTGTAGGAAATTTTGTGCTGATTATTTTGGCATACAAAAATGATATACTAAAAATTGATAGTTTTTGAGTGATAAGCAAAAAACTAGGACATTTTTCTTTAACGCTTTTTGGCTATAACTAAAATTTCAATAAAAAGTTTTGGTGGCAAACCTCAAATCAGCACCCTTAAAAACATAAAGGAGCAAAAAATTGCGATTTAAAAAAAAACCTACTTAATGACTGGACTACTGAGAAAAGGCGGGGAAAAAAAGGCCAAATGAGGAAGTCGCGCCAAACGAGAGCTATGGATAACGCAGCTCAAGGACATTTAATTTCAAACGGAGAAAGGGTCGCTTTTTGTCCCGACTGAGCGCTTCGCGTTGCTCAATGCGCGAATTTTGATCCCTAATAGGGGTAAAATTTTATGCAGCTCTAATCTGTCTCCCTGTTAATTCTTGATTGATTTTCCGTCTTCCTTTTACGTTTTTGATTACTTTTTTTTGCCAATTTTGTTGATCATTAAACACTCAAAGCGGAAAAGTAAGCCAAATAGAAAAAAACCGGAAGAACTACCCGAATTCTTTTTAAAATTTTAGTCATAATGTTAGACAATACAAGTTGCATCTCTGAAAACAATGATGATTTTTTCGCAAGAAAATTCCTTAATACATACATTATGTAAATAATATTTTTCTATTTCAATAATTATAATGTTGATTCCTATTATTATGCTTAGAAAAGGTCTAAACAAACCTATTACAAGAAAAGGTTTTATAAACAATATTTCTGAGAAAATTATTCACTTTATATACAAGAAGAATGAACATCTCATTTGTAACATTTTAGCAATGTGCAATGACATGAACTCTGAGAAATTCCTCAACTATAAACTTCATAAGAATAACAATTTTTTTACTTTTTACAATTTATTTTTTAATTATGAAATGTTCAACTAAATTACATTTACGAGAAAACTCTTTTCTGCATACACCGCATTTCATTTGTCTGAGAAGAGAAATCTTAATTAAAAATCATTTGAGAAAAATCTTCACTAAGCACAACCATAAGAATACGCTTTTTTTTATTTACATGATTTCGAGATAATTCAGATCTAAATACCTATTCCAAGAATATTCTTCAAAACAAATATAAACCGAATATGAATTTTCATTTATATCAATACAATGATGAATATTTCAGTTGCAAAATCTTTTTCTACATCGCCATAATGGTGTTTTTAATTTGTACGAGTTCAACAATGTCCATTCAAATCAATTTCGAGAGAATATTTTTTTACCACATACATTAAAAGGGCTTTCCATTTCTATGAGTTTGGTAATGCCGATTTAAATCACCTCTCTGAGAATATCCTTTTCCACATACATCACAAGAATAGGGCTTTTCATTTGTATGAGTTTGGTAATGCCGATTTAAATCACCTCTCTGAGAATATCCCTTTCCACATACATCACAAGAATAGGGCTTTTCATTTGTATGAGTTCGAAAATGCACATTCAAATGATTTTTCCTAGAAAAATATTTTTGGCAAACATCACAAGAAAACGGCTTTTCTTTTGTATGAATTCGACTATGCACTTTTAAGTCACCTTTCCGAGAATATTTTTTACCACACACATCACAAGAAAAGGGCCTTTCATTTGTATGAGTTAGACAATGCACATTTAAACTATATTTTTGAGAAAAATTTTTATGGCATACGTCACAAGAAAAGTGCTTTTCATTTGTGTGACTTCGAAAATGCACCTTCAAATTACTTTTACTAGAAAAAACTTTATAGCATACATCACAAGAATAGGGTTTTTCATTTGTATGAATTCGATAATGCACATTTAATTCACTTTTCCGAGAAAAAGTTTTATGGCATATATCACAAGAAAAGGGCTTTTCATTTGTATGTGTTCGAAAATGCTCATTTAAATGAGTCTTCTGAGAAAAATCTTTATTGCATATATCACAAGAAAAGGGTCTTTCATTTGTATGAACACGATGATGTGTAAATAAATTGCCTCTCTGAGAAAATCCTTTTCCACATACATCACAAGAATAGGGCTTTTCTTTTGTATGCGTTCGATGATGCACATTTAAAAGACTTTCCCGAGAAAACTGTTTATTGCATACATCACAAGAATATGGTTTTTCTTTCCTATGGCAATGAAAATGTTTTCTTAAAAGCCATTTCCGACAAAATTTCTGACCACAGATATCACATGTGAAATACTTCTCATTCTTGTAAATTACATTTTTAACAGTATCAACTGTTTCCACAGTCAGATCACTGATCATATGTGTTTCATTCGTCTTGATGTACGTCTCCATCTTGAATGTTCCACACTGATGTGTTTTTTTTTTGTTTGTTTGTTTTAATGAGCTGAAGTTCTATCCTAGGATAATTATCTAATCACAGAGTTTTGTTTTCTGTTGCATGCGGAGATCTTCGAAGTAACCTGGTGAAGAAAACGAAAATTTATTACCACTTAAAATATAACAAGAAATTTCTATGTAAATAAGTATTATTTAAAAAAAAAAAATGAAAACAAATACGGAATTCTGCGTTCTTGACTATAGAGAATGTATGGGGGGAGAAATGTTTTTTCGATTTCGTTCCAAAATGGGGGCGGTGGGGGGCATACGACCCTTGATGACATCTAGACGACATAAGATTTCATATGAAATAAAAATTATCGAAATCCGTCGAATGTTGGGAGCTGGCGAACTGTCTGAAGGTTTTACCATATTATTTTTAAATATATAGATCCCAACAGTTCCATCAAAATGGCGTGTCAAAAATATTGTAGAATACCTATTGAAGGTGATCGAAACTTTATTTAGGGCGATATCATTCTGTATTTATGGATCTGAAGACTTTCATGCCGAAATTTGTGAGAAAGTTATACAAAACATTACAACTAGATGAGGTTTATTGAAAGATTTTACAATTTTAAATGAATCTGTTGTCTACAAAGAATGTGAAATCTACTAAGGTTTTATGGTCTTTTCTACTGATCTTCATGCTGAACTGAAAAAAATAGTGGTTGAGAGCCTCGAAGCAGCGAGGTGGCAAGGGAAGTGCTGAGCAAAGTGGGTGCTGGCCGCGAACCCGCCCAGAGGGCGGCAAGAGCGTCTAGTTTATTTTATTTCTCTTTCTTAGTTTTTCATATTTTGGCACATAGATGGTAGGCCTGCGGTGCTGGAAAAAAATTGAAAACCATGTGCCTAACTATCAGGGGCGGCACCCGTCGGCGAGAAAATAAGACTCGTCGGCAAAAATCTTTGCGATTTTGGGAGATGTTGAGAGCACGGTATCAAGGAATATAATAATTTTAATACTATCTTTAAGTTATTATATAATATACGGTCGAGATAAGCGATTTGTGTCGGAATTTGAGGACTGATTAACGGTTAGGTCAACTGAATGACAGACATCCTTTGAAGCTGTCGTCCATTCGGCCAGCAGTTCGCACCACATTTGAAAGAATAAGCGACAAGGCGACAAGTGAATCAGATATCGCATTTTGTCGACAGTTTTCGGTCGTTCGGCTAAGAGATCAACAAGACAGATGAAAATATTTATGTTTCGTTTTTTCCTATCGACTGTTTCGATAACTTTTCGGTGGAACTATTAGGTAAAATTCAAGTATCTGTATTACACAAGAGTGGTCATTCCTCTCAATCGCCAGTTTTGTTCGGCGTGGAATTTTTCGGCCCATAGTCATATAATGTTAAAATCTATTAACGGTCACTCAAACCCCTCTGAACAGTCGGGTTTGTCGCGCGTTCAACTTCAATGAAATGCTTTCCTTTTGTCTCAACGACCGTGGACATTTTATAAAGAGAAAATTGAGGAAAGAAAAAAAAATCATACACTCAAAAACAACACCGGAAATCGATAGAAATTAATAATTCCTTTCCCAATGAGAAGAGAAGAATGAATTTCAGACTCTACCGGTTTGGGCATTCAAGAGTTCATTTGTGCCTTTCAGGTGCTGATTCAAACTCTGAAATAAAATTTGTTAGTATGGTCGCGTGTCAGTGAATGAAACTTTCAGCTCAACGACTTTAGGAAAAATAGAGGATATTATTGCCTTTCCTCAACAACTACCGACGAAATAATTATAAATATATTTTTACAATTAAAAAAATTAGAAAAAGTGACCTCCGAAAGAGCTGAAAGATCCAAGCAAGACAAAAATTTTCTTATTTCTAAAAACGAAAAAATAAAAAGAAAAGAAATAAATATATAGAGAAATTTTTCGGATAAAGTACTTTTTTTTTCTTTGGATAATTTTTAAAATTAGATTTATCGAAAATGACGAATTAGGTCTTATTTAAATATTTTATACTCCCACTCCCAAACATAATACCCTTTTAGAGCGGTCAATTTTCCTTGGAACGGTGGTAGAGAGGTTTCGGTGTATTACATACTAGCCGCCCTCTTCGACTAGCTTGTTAGTCGGGAATATAAATTCAATTGAATCTCATTGTTGTGTGAAATATTCATATGGTTCGCCATTTTATTTTGTAAAATCGGCTGGTAAGAAATTGAATACTTACATGATTCATTAAAAATTCCATCGGCGGATCATATCCGGCGAGAAATTAGGGTTGCAATTCTTTTAAAAAAGTTTGTAAATTTTGGCGCTTGCTTACTATGGCTACGGATTATGAAGAAGCCAACCAATGACAACGGATAATGTTGGAACAAGCTGAATGCCAAAGGTGGGTGGCAAAAGAGAAAAACTGGGGGGTCGGCGATTTTTTGAGGAGGACGAAAAAGTGAATAAAAAAGAAAAAGACAGAAAGGAAGTTTGGTAACGGCGAAGAAGGATGTACGTTGTTTGTGTACGAGATAAAATGTGAAATCAAAAACGACGCAATTCGGCCGGATGATAATGACATGCCATTGTGATAAAGCGCCCCCCGTCTGCGCCCCTATGTCCCAGATAAGTCACTCCTTTTATTAATTTTTGGCAATCAATAACATTAAAATATAGCAGCAGACCACGATGGATATTTGAGTTAAAAATATAAAAGCTCACCAGCCAGGCTAACATTAACTTATATTGTCATTTCGGTATTGTGAATATGTTGTAAATAAGTTCTTTGTATTATTCGGAACTAGCTTTCTTTTTGAAATCAACTATACGATCTAAGCTAATAATTTTAGGAGAGTCACGAATTTGGAGGATAAACGTAACATCATGTGCATAATTTGATTTTCATAGTTCCTTTAAAAAAGCAATTTTAAACTTCAAATTGTTATAGACACTTCACCCATGTGCCTTTAGTAGCTTTGCATCTGTTCTGTTCATTGTCTACCTGAACGTCCTTAATGGCATCAAGTAACGGCATGTGTCATCTAACATCTAATTGCACGTCGTCGGCACCTTTCTTTATTCCTTATGCAAAACACTTGCAGCATGCTGGCTGGATTAAAACATGCTGATAGAAAGAATTAAAACACAACAACCATAATCATTGAACTTACAAAATATGTTTCCAAATATAATTATTACCTTAGAGAACTTCGCTTACAGATTTAACAGAAAAATTGATGAAACAAAAAAAAGAAAGTTAAATCCATTAGAACATTACCTTAGCTTTCAATAATGGAAGTGAAACACGGAATTAAATATTATTTGGCAACGGTTTGAATCAGATTGCAACAATGAAAAGTAGTGTTTTAAATTATGCTTTAAACTATTTTTACAAATTTATTAAAATTAGAGAAAAAAATACAGCATCTTCATTGATATCATTAAAATGATGAGTTTTTAAATTTTCAGATGGTGGCTGGTACTGATCAAAAATAATATTTTAAACTTACTCAATAAACGTGGAGCATTCTGATTTGTTAGCTATGCTTGCAAAGTGAGATGAATTGGTAAAGTCGGTCCATTTGTTGAGACTAGGAACATAGTCAAGGTTTCCTCTCCTAGAGAATGTATAATGAAGTAGTGTTTTTGCAATTTTTTTCGAAAATGAAGAATTGAGATGAAGAAGCGACCATTGACGATGTATCTATGGTCGCGAGCTTTCATATAAAATATCATTGAAAAGGTAATTTTTTGAACTTTCAGATGGCGTAAAAAGGATTTTCGTGCTGTAATATTTTCGGAAGTTATTAATGGAAAACGCCAAAATTTCTCCTAATTTTTGATTAATTAAAATTCTAAATAAAATTTCAAAAAAGGGCTCCAAGGTGCACATTCCCACCCTCCAAAGTTGGTTTGTGCCGAATTTCGTAGGTCTAGGTCCACCGGTCTGCCCTGTAGAGAACCAATACACACACAATCTCCTTTATTATTATTAGATATATGAAGATATTGCATTTATAAGTTTAAAATTTGTTAATATTTATTTTTACTTGTCTCGTCTATTATTTTATTTTGTTATGAAATTTAGATAATAATCTGCAATTTTTTTTCAATATGAGTGCGGTACATTTCATTTCCTGCGATTTATGTTCATAATTCTTCATTTTCTATTATTGTTTGTTGTTCAATCAGGCAATTCTTACTGCACCGACATTTAGCTAATTATTCCAAATAATTAATTAGTATAATCAAATTCGCTAATTAATACTTAATTACCTTTAATTAAATATAAAATTAATTATGTGTTATTTTGAAGTTACCAAAATTAGAAAAATTTTGCTTGCTCCACGTCGGAAAATTTCTGGCGCCGCCTCTGCTAACTATCAATTTAGCCATTTTATTCCTGATTTGTGATAGATTAGAGTAAAATTTCCATTCAAGCATGTCCTTTTTAGTTGATTAAAGAATTGTGGTTTGGATAACGTAATAAAAAGGCCGGATAGTATATATTACTATATCTAAAATAATTGAAAATAAAATTTCATTTTTTAAAAATCTATTTGCTGTCAAACTTCCAAATGGGGTACAATAAACCACCAGAAACTGGGGTAGAGTGGACAATGTCCATCTGCACCCCAGTTCTGTATCCCATATGCTTTTAAAAGTTAGATATCATAATAAGAATTAGCATATTCTTTTATTTTTAGTGAGCAAATTAATCATTGAATAATGCAATCTACATTTTTTAAGTAAAATCTCCATATATTATATTTACAAATTTCAAAATTAATCCAAATTAGACACCTAAGAATAGTTAACAAAGATTTTGATTTATTTATAAATCTTTGATTGAGATTTTCTTTAAAAATTAATACACCTATTAGTTAGCATCTATGAATATTATAAATAATCTCTATACATAACTCTCATTTGTGGCGACAAAAAAGGATCGAATTTCTAATCGATTCGATTTGTTTAGATCGGAAAGGCTGAAACAAAGTTTTTTTTTTTTTAGTTGAATAGTTTGAACAAAATAAGTTCAAGTCTTGCAGTTTTGATTAGGCAAATGAATGTCTCCTTAATATGTCCTTTTTATTTAAAAGGTTGAGGAATGGGCTGTTCCATCTTTCGATCATTCACATTTTCTGAGTTTTAGAAAACATAAGTGACTACGCAGAGAAAAAAATGTTATACCTTTCTTGACTAAATTGTAACTGGAGTGAGTCTGTATACATGAGAGGAAACCTTCTGAGCAACTTAACTTGAGTAAACTTGGGATCTTATCAATTTTAAAAAGCTAAAAATATATAATTATTATGGTTTCAATTTTGAATAGTTAATATGAGCATGTTTCAAGATACTTTGTGCAAGTCAAGTGTACTTTGATTATTGTTTCTCTTCAAATGGTCCTTTTTTATGTAAAAGGCTGTGACATGGATTATATCATTTCTTGATAACTTAAATTTTCTGAGGTTTAACACATAAATAACTGCCCAGAAAGAAAAGTTATATCTTTCTTGGCTAAATAATAATTGGAATGAGTGTGAATACATGTGGGGAATCTTTTCACAGCAACATTTCTCTGAAAATAGGGCATGTTTAAAATTTTGGGGGAGTGAAATGACTGATTTCTGATTGATCTAAATAATTTTAATTTTTAAACATCTTAGAATTATATATATTAGCATTCAGATTTCTTTCTAAGATTTACATATATATCTCTTTGCTACCAGAAGATTTTAATTGTAGAAACTGGTGAAAAATTAATTTTAGGAGTTCATGCAATTTCAGATAATTTAAATTTACTTTCAGCAATTAATGTATTTATAATTTCCTATTACTAGCAGAAACGCATAACTGTACGGCGAGCGAGCAAAGCGAGCTGGGATCACATAGTGATTCTAAAAGAATCGCAAAGTGATTTTTAGGGGTTGGGGAGCAGAGCGAGCAGGGGGTGTAACCCCCTAGTTTAAGTATAATATTCATAGATATAATTTAAGTGTTAAATGAAATAAAATGAATTAAAAAATAGGTAGTATAGTCACAGAATAACATTTTCACACATGATGTGAAGTAGACATAAAAATGTAAATTATTTTATTATAATATTTAGCCAACTTCTGTTATCATAAAGGATATGTTTAACTTAGGTTTTCAGTAATAACTTTAGATTCTGTTTATAGTGATACAGAATACCTTGATTATGGAATCATTTCAAGGTATGATGCTAATTTTAGTAGCAAAACAAAAGTTGACAACTACATTTTAGTCAAATTTATGACAAAAAAAAAAAGACAGTGGTTCATTTTATCAGTTAAGTAACAGAAAAAAAAAAGATGAGGAATACTCTCTTGCGAGAACTATGTGGCAAAAACGTAATCAAATCATGTTCATTCCCCCCTATATTATAGATGAATCTCTAGTAAATGTTCAAAAAATTAAAATGAATCTTTCAGAATCTACTAGAGACTTTTAGTGACACAAAAATATTTTGGTGTGTAATTTGGCACATGTAATTTTTAATATTCATTAATCTCGCATTATATGTATGAACTGAAGCCATGAATAAACAAACATGAAGTATTGTATGTTTTGTGCTACTTTAAAATGCGCTACATTAATATATTTTTAAAAATTTACTGGTGGTTCATAGTATCTCATGCTGTGGACCATTGTACCCCAAAATACAATGGTCCATTTTGTTACTCGTTGCTTAAAAATATATATCAAAAAGTATACATAATTATAGATTTAGAGTGAGTGAAATATAAGTATTAATATACTGATAATAAATATGCATTTTTTTCACACACAAAAAAGGCAGTTTTTTTAGAGCAAAATATACAAAAGTGGTCTATTCTACCCTGATTTTCTCTACCATGATGTGATATAACATATTTAGCATTTTGCTTTCCAGCCACAAAATAAATGCTGAAATATACCAAGTCAAATTTCATTAAGAATGTGTGACACTGTGATGCACAACATCATTTTTCAACATAAAAATTGTACTGCTTAAGCAATAACACTATTGTCCTATCATATATTAACAATTTAAAATCCAAGTTGCAGTTGAATTTTTTTTTTATTTATACAATATATATCAGATTATAAGACTGTATTATGCTTACACTTATAGCATGTTATGATTTTGGTGAACAAAAAAAAAAAAAAAAAAAAAAATCTGAATTCAATTAAGGTAATCTTAAATATTTTATCCCTTACAACCATCAATTTTTCTTCATATCAAACCCAAAACCAGAGTCAATGAAGTTACAATGTTTGATTTTAGGAATATCTTATTTTCTAGTTAAGAATAATCATTTAATAATGAAAGATAAGACAAAAATATTTTCTACATCTTAAGTTAGCAAAATGCAACATAACAAGAAAATTACTTTTTATCATTATATAATTATTATATAGAAGAAAATCTATAAATATGCAATGAGAATGTTTTCATAACACAGAATGTATTGAATACATGGGTAAATTGATTGAAAACATGTGAAATACAAGGCAAATAAAAAAAATGCTCCACAAGCATCTACAGCTTTTAATGCTGTTGTTATAGTTATGCAATTGAAATACTTACAATAAGGAAAAAATTAACACAATAAAAAAATTTTAATAAATTTATTCTAAAAATCCATAACAGAAGTGATGTCGCAAGAGTAAATCCTATGCAGTACAAAGCTTTCACCCTTCCCTGTTAATATATTCATCAATTTAAAGGAATTACCAAGAAACAAACAATGTAGCAAGATATTTTCATAGATATGGCTTTGTAAATTATTGTAAAATTAAATATAATAACGGTATAAAGAGTAAAATAAACTTTGCATTATATTGATTTAATTTTCATAGAATGTTGGGGTTTTTTTTTTTCTCCTTCGTTCTTGTAATTCCAGCAAGGGAAGTTTAATAGACAAAGTTTTCATGACTAACAGTACCAAAAAATTTAAATGCTGTCTGAACTGATGATGATACTTTGATTAAACATGCATAAACACAATGAATATTAAAAAAAAGATCTATATTTTTATTGAAATTGAAGTAATTAATATTGAATTACTAAAATATACTAATTCTAATGCAAAAAGATTTTAAAATTCAAATTACCTGAATTTTTTAAACTTTAAAACCATCAAAAGAAGAAATATTTCAACTGTATGGCAACTTTTTTGAGACAGCCACTCAGGGTATTGATTATTTCATCACCAACGTATACAGACAATTTTTGTGAAAGAAAAAATTAGTTGTTAGTTATTTAAATTTAGTCTGAAAAACTTTAATATATTAGTAATACACATTAAATACTATTTCTAAATGTTACTTTCATATTAACTGCATGCTTGTAGCAGATGTCAACCAAGTTAACTAGAAAGTACCTTTTGAAGAACATGAACAAGCTGTTAATGTAGAGCTACACAACTGTCAAAATAAAAAAAAAAGAGGCCAAAACAAGATGCTTCAGAAGTATGGTTTTCTTTTTGCTTTGTTCACAGACTTCCCCGTAATTCACCAAGTGCAGTCAGCACTTTATAAGGCAGAATGAAAGGATGTATTAACGATAAAAGATTAAGTCATCCTATAACAGGGTTGGAGTTCACCTCACGTTGCCTTTTTTAACCAACTCAATACAATTTTGAGAAAAAGTGTAAGTAATTTAGTATGGACGAGTTTTCTGCTTTGTTTGTTTACATTTAAATGCCGGTACTAAGTAATTCCGGTGTAATGCTAAGTCAAGGGAATCTTCAAAGCTGAAGTCTAACATATAAGCAGATAAAGTCAAGGTTTTAATGTAAGTACACAAACCAGAAAATTCGTCTATTAAAGAACTTCATGTATATAAATAATCCTAAATATCTATTTTTTACTAAAGCAAAAGTAGTTACCTAGTCCGGAATAGAAAAAAAAATTATCAATTTTAAATTGAACATAAACAGACCTCGTTAGGTTACAGTTACAGGTTAAAGTTAAGCTCGCGGTTCTCGATTTCACCAGAATCGTAAGCTACTTCCTATTCAGCCACTTTGATTATAATTTAAAAAATAGGGTATAGAAATATAAAGATTCAAATAAGAATCTTGTATCATTCAACTTTAACAATTTTAAAAATATTTTTCCAGAAACCAAAGAATGAAATGGATTTTACATAACTGACAAAGCCGTTATGCTCAAGCAGCCCATAAGCCAGTCACCAAAGAATGTTACTTTAACTTCAACTTGTGCAGCAGTGGCAGTCCAAGCAATAGTAAAGCTGTCAAGTGAAGCTGTATTTTTAATTACGAGTGAGTTCATATTGTTTGATAATTATTTCATGTTTATTTGTTGCGATAAATTATTAAAAACTGGTATTTGTAAGGCATCGTATAGTTGTTGTTACCGTAAGTTTCTTGTTAGAAATTCTCCCCTAGTAAGCACAAGGCGTTGTGATGTGAAATTCTTTACCCATATAGTGTTTAAATTCCATGTTTGTTTTTTTGGTAAATCATAATTATCCTGCTCTTGACTTTTATGTGAGCATTAGCAGTATTTCCGAGTTCTAAATGTTTAAACCAAATTTGAAGCTTATTTTAGTGTGGTGCTAATTTAATCTCTCATAACGTGTTTACTAATTTTGAGTATTCCACATTTTTTTAAAAAATACAAAATGTTATTCAAAAAAAACTTAACTGTGTGCAACCAAATGCCACTGATTTGAGTAAATTGAATTATGTTAATCAGATTGAGTGCTGAATGTTAATAACTTGTATTTAAGTCCAGTTTTTTGCTGGAAAAAAGATATTACTAAGTGCATTTTCATATGAATGAGCTTCTCTCTGCACCACTAGAAAAATTGATTAGTTTAGTTAAAATGGGCTTACAGCATAAAATGTTATTGAAAATTTGTAGATCAGAATAATATTCTGATTATGTCCATGCTTTCTTTGTTTGAAATTATTGGTGACTTTTTTCCTGTTGTACTGGAAAAGTGGCAGCAGAAATATTAAAAACTAGTAAAATTTGTAAAACTGATATGCTCTTAATACATTGATGTCTGATATATTACTGCTAGTACATATGAACAAAAAGGCCTTGATGTAATTTAAATACTTTTGCAGTTTTCAATTAAAAATTTAAGATTTGGAAAAACAAATGTAGAAAATATTCAAATATTCTTTCACGGCTATAAAGACAAATAATTTTTGTTTGAACTGTTATTAATTGTATTAAATAACTTAAGCAATCAGAAAGTAGAACAATGCTTTTATTTTTTTTTTCACTTTTATTATACATTACTATTTATTTATTATTATTATTATATTTATTTACATTATCTTTAATCTGTTGTGCAACGCATAAATAGTGAATCATTGATTTAGCATTGTCACTGGTGTATACTAATTTGATATGGTATAGGGGAGATCAAGGTATAATAGACCACTTTTGTAAATTTTGAATGCTTGCTTTCAAAGTACTGATTTTTTGTGTTTGAAAAAGTGCATACATGTTATCTACATATTACTGTTTATATTACACTTACTCTAAATCTATAATTATGTATACTTGTTTTAATATATTTTTTAAAGTAACCAGTGACAAAGTGGACCATTCTATCCAAAGGTCGGGGTACAATGGTCCACAGCATGAGGTGCTGTAGACCACCAGTAAATTTTTAAAAAAATATATTAATGTAGTATGTTTTTTTAATAGCACAAAACATAGAATGCATCATATTTGTTTATTCATGGCTTCAGTTCATACATATATTGCCGTATTATTGAATATTAAACTTGTCGAATTACATAGCATAAGATTTATGTGTCATTGAAAGTCTCCACTTTCCGTGAAAATGTAGGTTCTGAAAGACTCATTACAAAATCTTAAACATTAAGCAGAGATTCATCAATAATACAGGGGGGGGGGATGAACATGTTTTGGACTGTCTAACTGTTAAGTGCATATTGGAAACATAACTGGGGTACAATGGACATGGTACTATACATACCCCAGTTTCTGGTGGTCCATTGTACATTATGTGGAAGTTTGACTAAAAATAGATTTTAAAAAAAAGAAATTTTGCATTCAATTATTTTAGCGACATTAAATAGAATAATATATATTAACTGGCCTTTTTATTATGTTATCCAAAACATAATTCCTTAATCAAGAAAAGAGGACATGCATGATGAAAATATTTACTTTAACCTGCCACAAATCACCAGTCAAGCATAAAATGGCTAAATTGACAGTTAGGTACATGGTTTTAATTTTTTTTCTAGCACTCAGGCCTGCCATAAATATGAAACATTCAAAAAGAGAAGTAAAATAAATAGTGGATGTTCCATTGTTACCCCAGTCTTCCCTATATTTGGTGTTATAGGTTTTACAATTTACAATGACTTTACTTTCGTTGTGTATGCGATTGAAAACATTTTCTTCTTTTTTACACACTGTACTTCTAAAGTTTACTAGAAATAAAGCTTTCATAAGTCATTATGGGTTGATTTTTCAGGATAGGAAATTCATTTTTGATAGAAAATATATTAAATTCATAAATTAAATATTGGCTTTTAAAAGACATCAAACTATTATTGAATGGAATAAATATATATTGTTATTGAGATGTTTTTGCCTTTAAGAATTAATTTCAAAATGACATCTCATTCCAACTCTCCTTTATACTTAAAAGATAAAAGAATTATTGTTGGTTACTTACAATATTTTTTGGAATTTCTGATATTCTCCCTCCCCTCTTAGATGTCTTTGCTTTTATGTAAGGCTTAAATGTGATTGTACATATTCAGATAACTTATCATATTTAGATGCTTAATAGATGGGCAAATTGTTCATCTATTAAGTAATATTTTCTTAAACATTCCTAAAGAAGTGATTTCTTTAGCTGCTTTTGTTAGGAAACAAAATATAAGACCTGCAATATGAGTAATATGGTTGCTACATTCTGAGAGATTTTATTTGAAAAGAAATTATAGTGTAAGTAAATTTTTTTCAGCTATTTCCATTTACTTTCAATTTCTATTGAAACTTGGTTTTACATTCTGTTATATAGGTATGCATTTCCATTCATTGTTTTTTCTCATCAGACTAGTAATTAACATATGTGAAATTGAGGTCAATCATTGTTTCTCAAAATTAGTTTGATAACTGTGTCATATTAATTTACAGTAGAGTCTCCCTATAACGGAATTTTTAATTGGAATGTTAAATTTCATTCAAAATATTCTCCATATAATGAAGTGGTTGTCTCCATATAACAAATTTTTTCAGACCTTTATCTTTTTAATTTTTGTCATTTTTGAAGAAAGTTGCTAATTTCTGTGCAAACAAATTGCTCACATGTGCCTGTTTTTGGAACCACTCGCATTGTTCATTCCAGCGATAACACATAACAATAGAATGTGCTATGGGAAGGGTAATGCAGTTGTGGGGACCTGGGTTTCTACAGAGGGAACAACATTTCTACGGGTCAAGATTCCAAGAATTGGGGTGGAAACAGCAAATGGATGTGACAATACACATTTTATGTTTATCCATATTAGTACATATTATTCTCTAAATTGGTGAATTGTCTTCACTTTTGAGCATTTCATTTATACAATAAAAATTAGTATAATTTTAACAAATTTATAATAAATATTACTTCATTTTTAATTGAAAGTCATAATTAAATATTTTTGAACTTACCGCACATACTAAAAGGTTTGTTACATTTACTTAAATAACTTCAAAAATCTCTGATCTCCGTGTAACGAAATTTTCTCTATAGCGAATTTTTCAACTGGAACCAAGCGATTTCGTTATAGGGAGATTCAACTGTATTTACTATACATTCTTTTTTATATTCAGTGATTATATATTTTCCACTATAAAAAGCTAGCTAGTGAAAATAACAGTGGCCCCAAAATTGAGGTATATTAAATTTTTAAAATGTTTATGATTTTAACAATTATCAAGATGGATTCAATGCACACATTTATGAAATTTTTACTGGTCTTATTAATTTAATAGGAATAGCAATTATTGTATGCAGTTCCATTTTAAATCAGCAACTTTTTTCTTTCTGTGAAAAACTGCATAAAATAAATGTAATGCAATGATTTTAAACTTATTTATCTACAATTTTAGAATAATCAAGATATTTCCAATGGTTTTAATGAGTGCAAATATAGTTTGCCATTTTTCAATGATTCCATCATTAAGGGCTATCTTTCCATCCCTGATGTTGCCATATTTCCCAATAAAGGACAATGATATGTAGCTGGCTTGGCATCTAACCTATGACCATCGTTCTCAAGAATGAAAAACTTAATTTATGACTACATTCCAGAATCATATAGGCTTTAAAAGGTAGTCTCTTTTCATTCAAACATTTTTCAAATTACAGTTAAGGTAAATGCTCCAGTAATGGGCCACTTAAGGGTATTTCCTCAATTATCATCTAAACTTTTGAGAAGATTCGCTAATCTGTATTTTTTTATGGTTGTTCAAAATTTTATCTAAAATAATAATCACCTGAAATATCAAAATAATTGTAATATAATTTTTTAAAAATTAAAAACTTAGATAACTCCTATGCACCAGAAGTGGGCATAGCAAACTTTTGATGTACCAGTAGTGGGCATACCAAAAGTGGGCCACCCAGATTTGTCAATTGTGCCAAAGAAACAAGAATAAAATCATTATATTTAGTAATAATAATAATATATTAACATTATACACTGTAAAAAATGCAATAAAAATGGTTTGATATAGGCAAAATCGTTTATTTATAGATTCTAGTCACATGAGATTTACATTTTTTCTCTAACAGCCAATTTTTTTATTAAAGGTATATGTTAATTATCGATCTTTCATTTTAAGTTCTGTTTGGGGCATTATGGATATTAAATCTTGATATTTTATGTTGAATAAATCTTTTTTTTTCTTTTATCATCTTCCTTCTGCAGCCAGAAAAGAGCCCTTTTAAATGGTGATGGAATATTTTTCGATGGTCCAGCAATGCGATAGTTATTATTGTCTGCCTCATTACAGAGCCCAACTAATTCTTGAATATTAGTCTTTTCCTCAACAGTACTATAAAATATTTATTATTTAAGTAATTGGTCAGAATGTTCCATTAGTGTAACAGTAGTGGGCTATTAGTGTATCAGAGGTGGGCCATGTGGCCCACTACTGGTTCTGATAAAAATAAAGCACATCTAATTAAATAAAAAGACTTTACAAGATATAACCTTCTTATTTAAACATCACAAAACAGTCTATTTGAGAGAAAGCATGTGCTCCAGTACTGGCCTCGCTAGGCCCACTACTGGAGCATTTAGTAAAACATTGATCCAAAAGTGGGCCACCCTTCACTATCCATAAATTATCAATATTATTTCATTTAAAGATAGTTTATAATACATTCATTATATAATCAAATAATATCAATAACAATTCATTTTAAAAACAAATAGAATGCATGCTAAAAAATAGTTGAAAGAAGAGTTACCTCTTAAGGAAATCACTAAGAATAAGCTAAAAATGCTTCTCTCAGAGACCAACTTCAGCAACAAACTTTCTAGCTCCTAACTGAACAGGAAATAAAGGCTATGCCTTTGGTATTTAGTTGATAAGGGTTTCAGCCTACCAGAGGCAGATCTCTTATTTCATTGGAATGTTGGAATTTCTTGTTTTTCAACTTAAAATTCAAGCGGCCCACTACTGGAGCATTTACCTTACTTGACTCAATTCTTTTTATGACAAAAGATGATTTTTTTCTCCTCTTTCTATCTTTTAACTATGGCCTTCTTACAAGGATCTAAAAAAGTACTTGGCATAAGTTTTAGAGAGACTTTTTGGAGCCCTTAACCTCATCCATAGAGTTTTTAAAAAATTGAAGGAGGGAGAGGTTCTCTTTGTATTTCCCCTTGTGCCATTCTTCCAAAATTTTTGTATGATTCCTTTTAATCTAGTCCATTTTAGCTTTTTTTTTTTTAACAGTTTCTTCCTTCTTCAGATGGTTTAATGTCCAGCTTTATTTCATCATTTGTTGTTACTTTTGATTCTGCATTTTTTAATAAAATTAATAGCAAATAAGCCTTAACTCTGTTATTGAAAGCTGTTGATCTGATTCGTCTTCTATTAACTTTTAATAGAATTTTTATTCTAATGTTATAGTTGTTTTCTAAATTAAATTCAAATGGAAATAAATAGAAGTTTTGTGTTGCTCTATACTTGAGCAATATTTTATATCATCAAATAAATGTTTCATCTAACTATTTTTTCTTACTTTCAGTGACATTTGAGAGATGCATATATGCTATTTAATGCCACAAAAATAAGAAAACACATATATTGTTATCTACTTTTAACCGTTCAAATTTTAACTCTTTCACTTCAAAATTTATTTATGAACAGTTGTTAGATCTGTGTTTTCAATTACAATGCACTTTTATGTAAAATGATGAAATTAATAAGTTTACAATTTATTATAATGTTTCATTAGAATTGTTGTACATAATTTGTACCTGAGGTTCGAAAGTGTTGAATGAGAACTTAATGTAACTTCTGTTTCAGTAATTACTGATTATAATGTTAATTTATCCATAAATCCAATTAAATGCAAGATCATTTGTGCAAAATTTACAAAAGTAATTAATTTTTCTTTGTCTTGTTTTACTAAGAGCTGTATGTTAGACCTTATTGCTTTATTTTTGTCAGGGTATGTAAATTCTTCCTTAAGGAAGTTGTACTTTCTTTCAAGCATTTTTTTATCAAACCACAAAGTTTAGGTATATTTTTACTGAACACATTCATGTAATATGACATAAAATAAAGTAATAAATCTAAGAAATAAATTTACCTTGAAATATTTGTAGTAGTTATTTATAATTGCTTTTTATGTTGAATTTAATTAAAAAGTATTGCAATATTTATTATTTTATTATATGTATTTCATTTGTTATTTGTAACAAAATTTAATAAGACTTACCTACTAATGAAATAAGCATAATTTTACATTAAAACTTAAATTTTGGCTGAATATTCCAAATGTTGCAGGTAACAAAATATCCATATATGTGTCATATGTGTGCATGAAGAATATTCAAAGAATTAGTTTTCCGACTATAAAGCAATTCTCTAAATATTTAATATGAAAAATAAATGTGATATTAAAGAGTTTTAAATATGGAAAGGTTTCTCTATCCTATAAAACTTTTACATGTGGAATGGCAAAATTCTGGTTCAGAATATTTTTTGAAACTGTAAAGCTGTTTCAAATATTTCTTACTTCTTCAAAAAAAGGCAGATTTTTTTTTGTAGGTTTTTAGATAAATTTACTGAATAGGAAAGTTTTATTTTTGGAATATTTGCATCTATGTGCTTATTTTTTATTTCTTCAAAACGCTCATTAGATTCCAGACCAAAGAAATGATGTTTCATTCTGATGATTCGCCTTTTAAACTGTAAATATTTAGTAAGACAGACCTCAATAGTGCCTTTGCTTTTTGAGTCTAGTTTCCTTCCTGGACAGATGTAGGATGTTTACAGGTTGTAAAAATCCTTTACTTTCACCAAAGCCATGACAGTTTGATATAACTCGAGTTAGGTTCAGGTGGTTGTTATACAAAGACAAGGTTTTCTGAGTAGGCGCTGGACTAAGGATCGTGGATTCGAGACAAATTATGCAGAACATCTTACATGTATTTGAGCCTAACTGACTCTTAATCTACCTTAGTTGGTCAAATTTTTCACATGGGTTTGGTCAGTGGTGTAACTAAAGGGGCTCCTGTGGGGCAATTTGAAATGGGCATCAAAATCAGACATGCTAGAAAACAGTTATATGATTAAGAAGAGCAGCAGTATTGGCCGATTAATTGTATACATGACAAAATAACTAATGTAATTAAATCTATTTTTAAATTTTGTTGGTAAATTGGCGATATATGAATATAAAGGCTGGTGCTGGACACATCATTTCTCAACCTATCTGCATAGATCAAAGGTTGAAATGGCAGGTTATATTACTAATAAAATGTTTTTTCCTGGAATTTATTATTATTATTTTGTGTGTTCTTATATAACTTCTAAAAGAAGGGCAGCATAAGTGGCACATAGGCCACTGTGTGGTGTGGAAGCTTGGAGCATAGCATGCCTGAAGCAGTGGTCTCCTCTTGTGATATGATTGATGTTCAAAATCTGGAGGTTCTCCCGCTTATAAACTTCATGTAGCTTTTACAGTATAAATTCAAATAATCAAACTTATATGGCATATATAGGATCATAACTAATAAAAGTAGGTCTTTCAGCCAAAATTTGATTTGCAAATAATGCTGTATCTGCAGTGCTAATACATTTTAATCCTCAGGTACGGTACTAGCAAATAACTAAGTGTACTCAGTACAGTACCTGACAGCAATTATATCCTTAATTATAATCACTTTGTGCTTAATTTTCTTCTCTGTATATTGAAGATACAATTTTTACAGACCTCTTTTTATAGCTGTAGCAATC
The DNA here is from genome assembly GCA_013235015.1 of Araneus ventricosus. Lineage (NCBI taxonomy): Eukaryota > Metazoa > Arthropoda > Arachnida > Araneae > Araneidae > Araneus > Araneus ventricosus. The sequence continues at coordinate 151,264 of BGPR01002527.1, read as the reverse complement.
TCTGTAAAAAAAATTGGTGAATTTTTTTATTATTGCGTTTATTAATGTGTTTATTATATTTTTTAATGTGTTGTGTGACATAGTTCATTGAAGTCAATAAAGGCATTTATCTCTGTGCAAGTTACCATGACTATAATTTATTATTATATATATATTTTTAATTTTTGAACTCATTGAAGTAAAATCATTCAAACTAGTATCATTGAAAACATAATTTGATAAAGAGACATAGGCTAAGACAGGGGCGTAGCGAGGGTAAGTGGTGACTGGGGAATAATAGGATTTTTTTTTTTTATTCCAGTCGTCTGCAGTGACATGGCAAGTGTAATATATATGGTATTTTTCTGACTCTGCATAATTTTATAAAATGAAAATTGGCATAAACGCAGTAATGTTTTGACTCCATGGTGCCTCATAATAATTGCAGGGGACATCTACACAGGTTTACCCCGATTCGCTACACCACTGATTTAAAAAGACAATGCTCATTTTTGTTTTTTCTATTAATAGTCATTTACATACAAATTGCTTTTATCTTTTAAGTGGTAATAAAATTTCGTTTCCTTCACCAGGTTGCTTCTAAGACCTCCGGATGCAATAGAAACAAGGAATTTCTTCAAATAAAGCAAAACACTGCGATTTGATAATTTTCCTTGATTCAACTTCAACTCATTTTCTTAAAGAAACACATCAGTGCAGAATATACAGGATGGGGACGTATATCAAGACAAATGAAACACATTTGATTAGTGATCTCTGTGTGGAAACAGTTGATACTGATAAAAATGTCGAAAATGTAAATGACAAGAATAAGAAATATTATGCATGTGACATCTGTGGCCAGAAATTTTGTCAAGGACTGCTTTTAGAGAAACATTTTCATACCCATACGAAAGAAAAGCCATATTCTTGTGTTGTATGCAATAAAGATTTTTCTTGTAAAAGTAATTTAACTAAACATTGTCGAACTCATACAAATGAAAAGCCCTTTTCTTGTGATGTATGTGGGAAAGGATTTTCTCGGAGAGGTCATTTAACTACACATTATCTTATTCATGCAGATGAAAAGCCCTTTTCTTGCGATGTATGCAATAAAGATTTTTCTCGGAAGGATAAATTAAAGGATCATTTTCGAATTCATACAAATGAAAAGCCTTTTTCTTGCGATGTATGCCATAAAACTTTTTCTCGGAAGGATAAATTAAAGGATCATTTTCGAACTCATACAAATGAAAAGCCCTATTCTTGTGATTTATGCCATAAAGATTTTGCTCAGAAAATACATTTATTTGAGCATTTTCGAACACATACAAATGAAAAGCCTTTTTCATGTGATGTATGCAATAAAGATTTTTCTCTGAAAAGTAATTTAAATGACCATTATCGAACTCATACAAATGAAAAGCCCTTTTCTTGTTATGTATGCAATAAAGATTTTTCTTATAAAAGTAATTTAAATAAACATTATCGAACTCATACAAATGAAAATTCCTTTTCTTGTGATGTATGCTATAAAAAATTTTCTTTTAAAAGTAGTTTAAATAGACATCATCGAACTCATACAAAGGAAAAGCCATATTCTTGTGATGTATGCCATAAAGATTTTTCTCTGAAAAGTCATTTAAATAGGCATCATCAAACTCATACAAATGAAAATTCCTTTTCTAGTGATGTATGTGGTTGAAATTATTCTCAAAGTTTATTTAAAAGTTCTTATTGAAATCCGTACAAACAATGAATTGATTTAAATAGACATTATAGAACTTCTGCAACTAAAAAACCACTATTCTAGTGATTTATGCTGACGGTATTTATCTGTGTATTATAATGAATTCATGTAAATAAAAAATTTTCATCTTATTGTGTGTATAGTAAAGAATTTTCTCAATCGATTTTTTTAATTATGATTTCTCTTGTCATGCAAATGAATTGGTTCTATCCTTCGATATGTGCTGAAAATAATTTTCTCATAAAGGTCATTTAATTGAACATCTCTTGATCAAAAAAATATATAAAAGAATGTTATTATCAGGAAGTTTGCATTTGCGGTTTTCTGAGGAAATTCATTTCTTTGCACATTGTCCAAATCTAAGTAACGAAAAAGACAAACCATTCTTTTGGTTATGCTCTGAAGAATTTTCTCATAAACTGAAATGAAATCCTTCTGTTATGTTTGTTAAAACTTTTCTAAATATAATATCTGGTATAAACATTAGATTTAATGAAATAGAGAAATGTGATTACATAATATATGTATAGTAGAGAGTCCTGCTAATCCGGGATGGATGGTACCGGACCCTGTCCGGATTAAACGGAATTTGTCTTAAAATTTGCATAATACAAGTTTTAGATGGGTAAAACTATAAAATCCGATGGTGTGTTTTTTCATAAATAAAACAAACAATTTTCTTACAGCTTAATTAACACATCTTTGTACCAAGATGTGTGCATTATTATTTTGTACTGACCTCTCACTAAAATTAGAATATTCTGCTTTTTTTTAAAACTCTGCCGGATTAGTGGGACTCTTGTATTAAAGTATCTTCTCTTGAAAACTATTAAACACCAGCGGTTAATTGGTCGGGATCCATATTTTTTCATACGATCCTCTCTGTTTCTTTTTCTACAAATATTATTAACTTTTGCCAACAAACGAAAACAACCTTGAAATACTTTCTTGTTGAATTAAAACTTTCAAATTTAGCCTTTTTATTAACTTATAATAGTATGGATTGAATAGAAATGCGATAAAATAAGAAAACGAACATTTATTTTAAACAATATTTATTCTTCATATGATTGTTGGCAAGATGTCACGCTATTATATTAATATAATTACAACCAAATTTGTTTTGATACAATGAATTATTTAAATTAAGAATCTGCAAAAATATATTAGTGTTAAAAAATAAGAGCTGATACCAAAAAAAATTAATGTATGAATCATAAATTGCCTTACAAATTAATGTACGTTTTCTTAGGCATGTAAAAATGCCTTTAAGGGCCTTTTTGCCTGCTGTAGAAGGTAAAATCTACTACCCTGAAGGCAGGGCCGGCCCGAACAAAAGCGGGGCCTGGTGCAAAGTTGACTCGCGGGGGCCTTAAAAAAAACCTTCATTTTAAAAAATAGCATTTCAATCGCAGACATTCATGAATAAAATAAAAAAAAATTCGCTTATAAATCAAATAACAAAAATAATGTAAAAATAATACTTTCATAAGATACAATTTGGAATGAGACTTGCTAGAATAAGGTTACAATACGTTATTTTTGCTTCATTTTCTTGTATGTTTTATAGTAAATTCGTTCACACTATTATCACAGTCTAAGGTTGCGGCTATTTCGGATTCGGTAGATGAAACAACTTGGGAGATGATTCGTTCTTGACAAATGCTCGAACTCAAGTAATTTTTTTATTATTTTAAATAATGTAAGGTTTTTTTTTTTTTTTTTGCAGACGCAACTGCAATGTCGATATGTTTCAGAACTGTCACAAAATTTGGATAAAAATTTAATTAGTTTCTAAATACAATGCACTCCCGATTATCCGGGTTAATCACCGGGAGGGATCGCACGAACAATAGAAAAACACGGATAATCCGAAAACTCCTTTTTATGAAAGAAAAAATCAACATCAGTACAAAAATATAAAAATTACTTGCATTTGCATGCTGTATAACATCAAACTAGGAATTTTCCTTTTAACATTTACTGCTTAAAAAATCTGTAATGCGGCTTTGCTTCTGTTGTTTGTTCATCTCTTGTCGTATATCGACACATATTTTACGAACCGCAGTAATGTCACTGTAATCAAATCCTGTTTGTCCCATATAATCTAACAAAGTTTCCACTGATTGTAGATCAGTAGAATTAGATATTGTATTTCCCTCATTTAGTACATCTTCTGCATCAGTACGAGCTGATTCTCCATTATCAAGTTTTTGAAGGATTTCTAATTTTTGTTTAACATTTAAAATGTTTCGCCACACCACTCATTTTCACCAGTAAAAGTTTTCTCGCTACTAACTGACGATAAACAAGACGCAAAAACTAAAGGAGCAAGTGCGAAAGTGAAAGAAGATGAAGTTAAAGAATGACGTGTCAGGGGGAAGCGTGTTCGTACGAGAATGAGTTAGCAGGAAGTGGATTCATTTCTCGGAAAATTAAGGGTTGAACTGGTAGAGATAGCACGTGGAGGAAGAAGAAAAAAATCTGTTCTTTAGTCTCCGCCGTCACGGCTCACTAGTTTCACGGAATGAATCTCTCGATCGAACATCAACATCGATTTTACATGCATGATAAGCGTGAAAATGTTTCTCTTTAAATTTTTTTGTGAGCACGGATAACCCGCAAACCGGATAATGGAGAGTATACTGTAAATATTATAATTTTGGACTATGAAAGGTAAAACTTGATAAATTTGGAATTTATTAAATAAATGGGTGGGAATTATTTGCACTTTAATTTGTATCAAATTCACTTTGATAAAAATAATTTGTACTCATAACAAATATATTGCACGTGAAAAGAAAGTATCCCACTATAATTAAATTTATGGGTCTATTCTGGTACCCCCGGTTGGGTTGGGTTCCGCACGTTAACAACGGAACCCAACCGGTGTACCAGAATAGACCCCTTTTTCAGCATGAAAAAAAATGTTTGAACAAATACGATGCACTCAAGAAAAATATTATCACTTGCATTAATTACTTTCCACTATAATACAGCTGTTTCGACTTTGAATAAACTAAATACAACATAGTTTTTGCAGTCGGCAACATTGCATTGATTCGAGTGTTGCCAATAGGGGAAATCATCCCTGTGTTTGGGGATTTACTATCTCGGAAGGAGAATAAGTCGAAACCGGAAATTTTATCCGCCAAATTAGTAACACTGGTTGATTGATAATATGGCTCTGCGCCGTACATTGTCGTGAGTGTGCATCGTTGCTTCTCTATAGGGGAGCAGTGGAGCCGGAACACCGTTCTGGCGCTGCATTTTTTCACGAGAAATGAAAAAAAAAAATATGTGAAAATGTCCTTAGAACAGCGCGATTTTTGTCACCCAGTTTAGAGGGTCCTGGCACAGCTTTTCTTGCGACAATATTGCTGCTTCTATACCTATTTTTTGTATCTTTTCAAACTGAAATGAGCCCGCTTTGGCCTAGTTCTAAACTGTCGGACAGCTCAGGTTCGAAACCCTATTCCACAGTCGTGTAGTGGGCCTGTTGCACGTCAAATCATACGTATGGCCCAAACGTCCTCCCACTGGTGTGGTGCGGAAGGTTGGAGAGGGGGGTGCCAGCTCAGGTGTTGTCCTTGTAATCTGCCCACAGTTAAAATGACGAGGTCCGTACCAAAATATCCTCGTTTTACTTCAAAAATAGCACAATAATTAAAATAAACTAATGAACTAAACTCAAAGTAACAGAACTTTTGAAGGTGTGAATTTAAATCTATTGTGTTTAGTTTAGTTTATATTAACGACCCGTTTTGAAGCAACAGGAGGATTACTTTTGGACGAACCTACTAATTTTAAAATGCGGTCGGATGACGAGGACGACACCTAAGCTGGCACCCCTTATCCAAACTTCCGTACCCTACCAGCGGGAGAGCGATTTAATTGTGTGAAAGACATTCCATAAAATGAATGAAACTGAGTAGAATTTGAAAATTTTATTGACTGATGCCAGCAGTGTAATAACGAATAGCTTCAGAAATGTTCCTGACCTTCCCTTCCGACGATTGACGTGCTATTTTCATGTAGTAAAAAATATTAATGGTAAACTATTTGGCATTACAGATATAGATGAAAAAAAAAATTAAATGTCTTCATTTATGATCCGATGACGATACCTTAAACATAGTTAGTGTATTATTTTTAAAAAAATGAGAGGGAAAAAAATATGAAGATCGCAATACTCACAGAATACTTTAAATCGGGTATCTTACGAGAAATATTTATCAATATATAGGTACTAGGAATTATTTTCATATTGCCAATAATGGATTAGAGGCAACCAATGCGGTGATAAAAGAGGAACATACACTCCTGCTCAAAAAGTAAGCAACAAAGACGAAAAGACACGGTATACATACAAAACGGTGAATTAAAACACACAATTTACATATGAGGTAGAGGTTGCATCGCCGAATGCAAATAGGCAACCAAAATTAGCATAAAACGGAATCTCGCGGTCACACGGCAATGCCTTAAAAAGGGGCTTGCCGGACCTATGCTTCAGTTCGCAAGCAGCGATAGTTCCGCGGAATCCGAGATAGCCAAAGCGGAAAGCTTGAGTGGAAGAAACCATTTGCACGATGAGATGCGTTGGAGGGCTGTCGGTATGTTGCAAGCTGGTGTAAGACAATCTGCTGTTGCCAGAGAGCCGAATGTACATCGTAGTGTCATCCATAGGCTATGGAACCATTACCAAAGGGATTAAAACGCCAGTAGAAGACTTGGGTCCGGACGCCGAAGAATCACCACCACAACGGCAGACGATCGCTACCTGCCAGACGCCGGAGGACACTAACACCACAGAGAAAAAGTACCAGTGGTCCCACTCGGGAGTTTGGTTAACTTTCGCAGCGCCACCTAAGCGTTACAGTCGTATTTGCGCGAACTACAAACCACAACACGGTGCCATATTGTATATTGAACTAAAAGCAACCCACAGAGAAGTAGAATCTCTTTTTCTGTGAAGCAACCGAAACGCCGCCATGTTGGGTTGCCGGTTTAATTCTTGCTGCTCCTTGCCATACTTACTAAGGATAATTTGAGATAAATCAGCCAAGGAGCGAGCATACATCTCAAACAGCTTCATCATCATCCTTGCCATATTTCCCAGATTATTTATTATAATCGTTACCCAATCGTTATATACCCAATACTTCATTTGGAATCGTGTGAAATTTCAGTTTTTTCAACTCACTTTCCTATTCAAGATTCCTGGAGATGAGAACGGTAAGTTTAGAATATGTTACAAAATTTTTATGAGATGTTATTTAAATAACTGAAAAACGTATAATATTTAAAATACTTATTTTCACCTTTTGTATATGAAATAATAAAATTTTGTATACTTTTGTGCAGTTGCTGAAGCATATTAAAATGCTTATCATATGGAATAATCTGACAAAAATGTGCATGAATTCTTTAAATTTTTTTGTAGTGTTATATTTTGATAGATTTATTGGAACATAGTATGACTTGGTAATTAAAATAATTTTCAGACTTTAATGGAACCTTTGCTTATTACTCTCAGAAAAACTTTTTATAATTATTGCTATGATGTTTTGTGAACTGTAAAAGTAATTTACAAGTTAAAATTCTTTTATCAGTAATTTAATATTGAAATACAGCTGAAAACCATATTACATTTATAATTATATTGTGGATATTAAAGAATAAAATTTTGTAGCATTTTCAGCTTATTTTGATTTTGGAGGGGAAAGTGTTGTTTGTATTTTTATAGTATGAAAATTGTTGATGTTATTTGTGCTCTAAGTTGAAGTAATATTGAGATGTGTATTTATATGTGTAGTTATATCCGAAGCAAGCTTTTTTAGAAATGCCTACTTTGAAATAGAATAAATGAACTAATTAAATATCTCTAGTCTGTTTAATGTTTATACTTTATTATTATTACATATACTGCTACTAGTATCTTAGAAATAATTCAGTATCTTAGTATAGCATCCTTATGCAAATTTCTATTCCCTTTAAGAAGATTCTTATTTTTATTAGTATTTATTTTTAACATGCATTTTTCAGAGGCAAATTAAAATATTCATTCTTATTTGTGTAAATAAAATCTTATTTGTGTAGGAAATTTGTTTAATAAGCATATTAGCCAATACAATTTTAGTAAAATTATCAAAATATTTTACTTAATGTCATATAAGAAAATTAATTGTTAATGGCTGAAGGTGAATATTTTATTCATGTATTGCAATGAAGTGGAGTCTTAATAGAAATGAATTGGTTTGTGTTATATAAATGGAATCTACTAGAAATTTGTTTCTTTTTTTAGGCAGTCTGTCAATGTTGGAGCTGTTTTGTCTTCAGGATGGCTGGTCATGTGAAATACACCAAGATTGTATAGAAATTTGTCTGAAAATGAGAAGAACTCGCATATTAGGTTTAGATGAACTTGCCTCGTATGATCCTGTTGATCATGGTTTGAATACATGCACAAAAATTTTCTAGTTAATTTGACAAGATAAATTTTGGAACTTTTTTGTGTATCTTACAATGAGTCGGTTTCTAAGTTATCGTTACACTCTTTATGCTAACAATATTTTATTTTAAAAAATTCCCTTTTATTTTTTAAAATGGCTACAATTTTGTATAAATGCCAAGTTCATGATGCATATACCTTATCCAACTTCAGTTCCTTTGAAGAAAAAAAAAAAAAAGAATTATTTTGTGTTATAAGCTCTGTGGTCTTGGATAATTAAAAAATGATTGTTGATATATTTTATTATTAAATACTTTGAAAATTGTTTTTCTTGAATAAAGTATTTCTAAATATTTAAATTAGCATTGTGTATATTTAAAAAAAGTCCCACAGATATGAGATTAATACTCCTTTAAATTTTCACACCAAATTTCCTGTCTGTTGTTTTATTCATTCATACAAAGGTAGTCAATTTTTTTTATTTAAGGTGTGTTTATGTGTTTCATTGATTTTATTAATTATAAATAATGAAACTTGCAGGATGTGTATGAATTTTTCCACACAATTGTATTGAATATCAAAAGTTAATGGTAGATGAGACTAAAATTTTAGAAATTCATACAGTTTTTTGGATTTTAAAGAATATGATATCAGTAAATAATCTGACTTAAAGTAGCCGACAAATAATTTGTTTCAATATTTTGTCAATTATCATGAATGTTTTGAGTCTAATTTTAATTTATGTTCGCGAAGAAATAGTATTGCCAAAAAATTCATCGTTGTCTTAAGCAATGTAAATATAGAGGTTTTTTAATGATCACCTGGAACACAAAGAGGAAGCACAATGTTAGTTCGAATTATGAACCATGATTTCAAATCCAACACAATTTCTAAAAATAAGTTAAAATATGTTCCCTTTTTTTTTTTTTTTGATGATTTTATTATATTTCAGCTTGCAAATGTTTTTGAAAAAAAAATTTGTATGTTGTTTAATCAAAAATAATAACTTCATAATAGAACACACCAATGCTAGGTAGAATGTTGAGATGCATCGGGAGTTTTAACTCCTGATAGGGCCACCTTATGTGCTAAGTTCATTTAATTAATGTCCAGCTATTGGTTTTTTTATAACACTTTCTTATTTCGAATATTTTTATACTATATATAACAATTAACTCTGGTTTCTAGGCAGTATTTGCTATAAATGTTATGTTTTGTAACTTATTATGCTTGTTCAATAAAATGTGACATTGTTTTAAGTATTTTGTATTTATTATAGCATCTTGTTCCATAACCATATAAAGATATTTAATTTTTTGTGGGAGGGGGTTGGAAAAATTCTGAAAAATTATCTTCACAAATGAATTTTCTCTGTGAAAATTACATTCTATCAATATTTCTTTATCTTGAAGAATTAATGTGTATTTATTAAAAACTGTTGAAGTTTTAAAATATTCTGAAGGAGATAGTGTAATTTCTTGCCGAGTTTAAGAAAATTGCAAGTGAATTAATTATGTATATTCTATCAATTTTAGTATCTTGAATAATAATGAATGTGAATTTATGAAAAATTAATTTATTGTTGAAGTTAAACATATTCCGAAAGAAGTAGTATAGTGATAACACATTAAAATCAAATTTTAGGTTAAAAAATTCACAAATGAATTTTCTTTATGGAAATTAAATTCTATTAGTTTTTAAATCCTGAACAAGAATGAATGTGTATTTATTAAAAATTATTGATTGTTTAAGTTTCAAAATATTTTGAAAAAAATAGTATAATATTTACTAAAACAACAAATTTAATTTCCTGCAGAGTATAAGAAAATCACAAGTGAATTTCTTTTAATGAAATTATATTTTATCAATTTTTGTGTCTTGAATAATATTGAAGGGAATTTTTATGATCTGAAAGAACTTCTCTTCAAAAAAGGATAAATGAAATTATTAATATGAAAAAACTTTAATCTTCTTAAATTATACATTCACACGCTATAAATTATTGGTACCCTAGGAAACGGGCAAATTTTTTAATGTTTTGAATGATATTCCAAATTTACTTTTAATTTCTGTATTAAAGAAAAAGTCAATTTAGTGAGAGATTTAAAATAATTATATAAACAATAATAAATGGCATTATTATTAAAACAATAACATTTTTAATTTAACAATATGTATAAAAAATTAACTATTCATAAATTTAATAATCGTCGAAAAACGAGTTGAAAATCCAATAAATACCTAATTGTTTATATCGTTGTCATGACGATAGGAAACGGCTTCGTTTTCCTCTCGGATCACGGTGACGGACGTATTCCGGTTAGTTCCACTGTAACGCATTGGTGGCGTACTGTCTATGTGAAGCGTAATGTTAAAAAAGTTGCCATTAGGGTCTATGGGAGTGAGACCTCTGATTCTTCTTCTCTGTGACTAACACTAACTGGCGTCGCAGCTCTCTGCTGCTGCAGGAAGGTCCATGTCCTGCCAAACTGTGTCGCGCAGACTGCATAAAGTGAGGCTGTTCACACGACGACCTGTTGTTTGTGTGCCTTTGTCTCCAGCGCACGTCAGAGCGCGGTTGCACTGGACCCATGAACATCGCAGTTGTACACCAGAGCAGTGGGGCCATGTACTCTTTACGGATGAGTCTCTATTTAACATACAGAACGATTCCCGAAGGGCAATGATATGGCGAGAGCCAGGGACACGCTATCGGGCGCCAAAGAGACCATTACAGAGATGGCGGGTTACTTGTCTGGGCAGGTATAGCAACGAACGGCCGAACCGACCTCTTCGTGTTCGCTGGGGTTCCGTCACAGCTGTCCGATATCGCGACGAAATCCTACACCCTCTTGTGCTGCCTTTTATCGCTGCAATGGGTACCGACGCGATATTTATGGACGATAACGCCCACCCGCATAGAGAACGATTGGTGTGGAGTTAGCAGGAGAGTGAAACCATTGCACAGATGGCGTGGTCTGCTAGATCACCGGACCTGAATCCCATTGAGAATGTGTGAGTCATGTTGGGAAGACGGATTGCAGGTCGCAGTGTGCCGCTAGGCACTCTCCACGAGCTCCAACAAGCCTTACTACAGGAATGGGCATTACTGCTACAACAAGCGATCAACGACACTATTTGCCAGCATGCCTTGCCGTTGTCAAGCATGCATTTCAGGTAGAGGGATCATACCCGTTATTAGCTTGTTTTTCCCATTGCACATTCTGCCTACCAATTTGGGCTGTCGCGCTGCGACGACCGTAATATATGTGCTTTTGTTTGCCTTTGCTTTATTGTTTGATATGTGGTATAGTAATGCCACACCTTCCTCGTGCACAACTTTCACGCATATCCATAAATAGTTTTTGTTTTATTCAGAGTTTTGTCTTTGTTGCTTATTTTTTTAGCAGAAGTGTACATTTCGTGAGCATCTCCCTGTTGACCAGTTCCTTGAAACGCGATTGTGAAAAAATTGTCAAATGAACGTGATCCAGTTAATCCGAATTACAAATAATTTTACATGCAACCGTAGCAAAATGGCTTGTATGTCCCCACATAGATTTGGACAGTACTAAATCAGTGAGCAAATTAGAAGTCAAAATTCTAAAAGAAAAAAACGGAAAACAATCTGTGTTTTATTTGCCATCTTTACAGTTTCAACAGAATATAGATGCAGAAGTGGTCCATTGACATGAAAGAGTATATCTCATATGGACGTATATAAAACTGAATACAATCACTGTGTATGGACAGTGACAGTATCTACCCCTGGCAGTAACGATTCTGCTTCCACATATTCGTGTACTGTTTTTGGAAAAAATATATTCGTAAACATAGCTTAAGCATATTATAGCGTAGGCGTATTAATACGTATGTGGCAGGAGAAAGCGCCAAACGAATCTAAATGTTCACCTCTTGAGCAGAAACGTAAAAGAGGTCGGCCCACTAGAGCCAAGAATGCTCTTTTAATACAATAAGTATTGTATTATTTTTTTATAATTTCTTTATTCTCAATTATGTTCTTTTACTTTGTTCCAAAAGTAGCTTTCACTCGTGCTGTATACATTTTTTAAATCTTTATCATTTTTGTAATAAACTTTTTTATGATATGTATATTTTTTATTTCCTATTTTTAGTTAGAAATCTGCCCAATTTAAAATTTTTGAAAATATGCCATAAAGATTGATTTTGAGTGCAAAGTATTCTAATTATAGAGCAAGATATTCGAATTATAGCGCAAAGAATTCGAATTATAGTGCAAAGAGTATCCGAATTATAGTTCCATGTACCAAGTGCATACTATCTAAATTGAAGTGCAATTATATATTTCCCTGTTGTTGTTACTAATCCCTCTCTGTCTAGTGGCAGCTAGACACCATCCATGAGCCCACTCACCCTCAAGAAATCGAGAGCAAGCAAAGGATCCATCTCAAAAGTCTTCCTAGATAGGCGAAGACAAGAGAGGATGTGCTCTGGGGACGCACTCGCTACTCCACACTTTGCGCATACCGGAAAAACTTTGTTACCGTGGCTGAAGGAGCAACTCCTCAGGTGACCGCTGACAAATCTGGACAGCGCCGATATATTTCCCTAAATAAATCAATTTAAGGCTTGCCTCGTAGAATTTTAAAAATGACTTTTCCCAAGAGATGGCGCTGATGTTTACTAGGTTGTGACGTCATCTCTTTCATCTAATTTAGAATGTTTCTGCCAAAAAGAAGTAAATTGTACTTTTTAGCACACCAGAATAACTGAAGGGTTCCCTAACCCCAGAAAGACACTGCAAAGACATTCTTACATTACGAAAAAAAGTCCTACTTTGCCTTTGACTATTAAAAGGAGGGTCAGTCGGAAAATTCTTTGAAAGATTTTTCTTTTAGCTGGTTCTACAAACTTAATGAAAACAAACGCATATACTTTGATTATTTCCTTTTTTCCCGAATTAAGCTTATGACGGAGTAAATTCCAAGTGTGTGACTGAAAATTTGACTAATGGATGTTTCGATAACAGTAATTATGCTTCTAGAATAATAGCAAACTGAATTCAAATTAAAATCAATAATATTAGTTAGTCTTACTAGTTCAGAATTTTGCGTTAGGTGAAATAGCTTATTTAAAAGTAATCACAAACATTCTATATATATATATATATATATATATATATATATATATATATATATATCCACTTTTCTGCAATCAAATTCCTTTTTGAGATAGATTTGTAAAACTGGAGTGGCCATTTTTCATGTTAATTAGAATGTGGGATATAAGAATTTTCAAAAGATCTTTCAAAAATTAAATCAATTTAAGTTTTATTGAATTTTGTTTATATGAATCAGTTACTAAGAATTTACTTCTTAGTAAATATTTTCGAATGAGAAATATTTGAAGGGGAACAATCAAAAATCGAGACCCAATACGGGAATTAAAGTCACTTTAATCATGTGTTGTATTCTCAGAATTCAAGTTTTCTGCAACTATGAAAATTTATTTCTCAGTTGAAATTAACTAACGTTGTGTAAAAATTTATGCCCAATTCAGTAGTCGCATTTTTTTTTGTCTTATCTTTCTTTCTTTTTGTATCGGCGTGCCTAGTAGAGTTTCATAAGTAGATGCGAATACTACAAGAATTTAATAATTAAAAAATGCGTTTATTTGATAATGACTTTTCGATGCACTTATAATCACGGCAAATTTAATAATGAAAACCGTCTGAATAATTTGAATAGTGAATTTAAAAGATGTGTAATATATTCTAAAACATAAATGCTCATTGCAGAGTATTCGTTATTTAATTATCTATTTACTTTTTCTCTCTCTTTGCGTAAACGTCCAGTAAATAGTTTTATGATATGAACACACGTTTTCTCTGCCGTGAGCTTTCGGAGGTTTACTGCCCTCAAAGATGCCCCCCCCCCCGGCAAAGGGGAAGGTTGACTGGGTTTACGACAAGGGGTAGCTATACTTATTGGAGTTGTATATTTTTTGAACTTCACCCAGGATAACTAAATAAAGATGGAGTATCTCGTGTATAAGGCATATGCGGATAGAAAATTAACAGTAAATATTTACTAAACACAGTGTTTAAAAATGCACTTTTATTAATTCATTTGAAAGTAAAAATTATAAAATTATTTTCCACTTTTTAGTCTGTACTTTACAATTTTTAATTATAAATGTTATGGAATCTTGAAATCAATTTTTCTGGAATTTCTTAACGCATGGCGCCACGCATATGGTATTAAAATATAATTAAATTAATCGATTAACTGATATTTAAGTTTTGAAAATATTAAAATAATGTATTCAGGAATGAGATTCTTCCGCTTTTTTACGAATTTCCACTTTTTTGTTATTTTGGAGAAATTTCGCTTCTTTTTTCTCTCAAAATTCCGTTTTTTTTTTTTTTTTTTTTTTTAATTTTTTTCGGGTTTCCGGGGTTTTTTTTTCTCCCGCCGCAAAAATTTTCCCTTTCCTCCGAAAATTCCGCTTTTACAGAAAGAAAAGGCACCTTTCTATCTTCCGTTTTTGAAAGAAAATTCTGGAAAAATATGCTTGACCACTCTGCTTAACTCCACCGGCTAGGAAACTAGCTGTTTCATCTTCTACTGAAGAATCAACATCATATCAGCAAGCTCTACAAGGATGGACATTCCAACATATTCTGTGCCATTCAAAGTATTAATTACCACCTTTTTGCAGAAAACAAAACCTCTGTGGTATATTTTGCAAAAAAAAAAAAAAAAAAAAAAAAAATTGCATAAACGTGTCGAAAAAAAATAGTTAAAAACTTAAGGTCATCTTGAGGGCGTACGAAGAGGAAGAAATAAAAAAAAATGGAACAAAAACAGATAAACTACATCAAAAAACGGAAAAAACTCCTGTCAAAAGAGGTAGCTAAAAAGCTGTGTGCAAATGCAGCAAAAAAGAAGAGAATAAAGACATAAAAAAAATCTTCTCAAAATAAAAAATAAAACCGATGATTTACCTAGACATCCTAGAGATAATGTAGTCGCGATAATAAACAAAGAGATACTAATGAAGACTGTGCAAAAACTTTAGCCTCTACTGAAAAGAAACTTGCGGAGGATACAGACACATCCTTTATTGAAGGAAAATCTGTCAAAGATAGGAGCCCTCCAAAACAAGAGGTGAAGCATGTTAATGGAGATCTGTTACCAACAAAAGCCACACAAATAACAAACGAAAGAAAATCACTTCTTTAACAATTAAGGAAATGTTTCAAAAGGGTTTCAAATAACAGTAATGCTAAATGAATCTGTCATTGTAACTGTACAATTTCTCGACCCCTCTCACTTCATAAGGTGCAAAATCATTGTGCTGTTACTTTTGTAAAAATATATAAAAATAAAAGAAATAAAACAGAATTCAGTATATGATACATTATTTTAATATATAAAGAGCTAATACACTTTACACAATTGCATGAAGCGAAAGAAATTAGTTGTCCTTATTTTTATTTATTTTTTGAGCTAACTTTTATCAAAAGGCTATTAAATATAATTCTTCTCAGACTTCTGTTGGGTGAATGTTGCATCTCAGTGATAAATATATTTTAATGTCTAATTTTTGTATTTTCTGATGCACCTGATGATGTGTTAAACTTGTTTGTTAACTTTTAATGTGAATGATTTAATAATAATTTAATATTCTTTTTCTTATTTATACATACTGAATTATAGATAATTAAGTTATTAATTATTATAGTGTAATATTTTCATCATGTTGCATGTTCTGATATTTTACTTCTTAAAACATCTTTCACGTATAAATTATGGTACAAATTTTTTTGCTCGCGTATGATTTCAGTCTTTTTGCTTTTTTGCGAATCTCATCCCTGTGTATTGTCATCGATAGCACATAAGTTTACAAAATTTCAGAACTCTGGCACAGGGATGGGGAACCTGTGGCCTAGGGCTGGCCCAAACAAAAGCTGTGCCTGGTTCAAAGTTGATGTGCGGGTTCTTGCAACAAATTTCTTACAACAAAATAATGATTTACTGCATTTTGGTATTTATTATATTCCTCATCTTGGAATAGTAAAGAGTTACGGAAACATGAAAATGATAAATTGTTAAATTATATTTATGAAGTTAACATTTTAATCACACAAAAACGATAATAAAACAAATATCAAAAGTAATAGCTTCATTAACTTATTAAATACAATTTGGTAGAGTATTTACTAGGATAAGTTACAACATGAGATTTTTGTTTCATTTACTTACATGATTTATCGAAAATACGTTGATGATATCATCATAATTTAGTTTTTTGGTTAATTCGGATTCTATTAGATAAAATGGCTACGGATTTAAATTGTTCTTGACTAATACTAGATCTCATGTAATTTTTTTTTATTATTATTTTCAATCTGGAGAAAGATCTTTCTGGTAAAGGTTTCTAAGGTTAAAATTATTTTTAGAACAGTAATAAAATTTGGATACAATTCAATTCAATCATTTATAAATAATAATATCTGTAATATTGTTATCCCAGAATACAAATTCAAAGACAAATTCTTATTTCATTGAATAAATCAATGCAATCAATATCGTCTTGCAAAGTCGCATTTATATCTTTGCAACATCTAAGGAGATCATCTTCAGTAACTTTGCGATTATTATATGAATTATAAAAAAAAGCCATATGACATCTCATGTTCATGATAAATTTCACATCTTTTCTTAAGAGAAATAATGGCACTATCGATTATTACTAGAGGATGCTGAATTCGGAAATATTCTTCGCCAGATGAAATCGGCTGATTTTCTCCTTCATAAGAAAATTGCTTTGTTTTTTGTTCAACTCTTTGTTTTTTTAATTCCTGTGTCGCTTTCAATCCTTCAGCTATTTTCTTGATAGTTATCAAAGAAAATATAAATCCGAATTCACGATTATTTTGAAAAAAATTTAAAAAACCTTTTAAATGTGAATTTGCAGTACCGGTATCTATATTGGAATTTTGAAAGATCTTGCTTATTATGTTTTTTCCATGCAGTATGTCATACCAAATGACCAAATTTAACAAAAATTAAAACGAAGTAAGCTCATTTTCTATTGACTGGATATCAGATTTCGTTTTCATGTCACTGGTGTGTTCATAAAGGTATTTCAAAGCTATAAAAAGTTGTGGTGCTTGGTATCTCACCGATTTCACACTTTCCAGGCGATATTTCTATTTTGTTTGCGATAGGATTTGGGAGCAAGATATTTTACATGACTTTTTAATACCCCAGCTTATCATAGAACTTTCAAATATATTATATATGCTTTGGGAAGTTCCCCAAAAGGAATTTGCTAGAAAAGATGATTTTGAAATGCCCCAAGAACTAAATTTAAATTATGACCTCCACAGAGCCTACTGAGCTTTGGAATTTTTTTGAAGATACGCCTTTATATTAACCTCTCAAATTAGCTCCTTTATCATACCCCTCTCCTCGACATTTCCCAAAATCTAATTCTCTTCTTCTAATATGCTTTCAATTTTGGCTGATAATCCTTTTCATGTCGAGTCTTTTACTGTTTCAAAACAAATAAACCGCTGTTGTATACTCCCTTCATTTTCATCTACAATAACATACATTAAAATAATTGATAAATGATTATGGTGGCTCTCACGTCTGTAGTGCAATCTAATAAAATTGTGAAATACTTAGCTTTCTTAACTAAATTTATTATCTACTTTCCAATATTTTTAGCCAAAGCAGAAATCAGTTCATCTTGTATTCTGCGAGATAAATAGGAACGCAACGCTGTTTCTATACAACGATCTAAATGTTGATGTCATGATTGGGCGAAAACTTGCTAGTAATTCTACGAGACCTATGGAAAATACCGTTGTGCAGTTTATGCAATGCATCGCTACTTCGATGAAGTCTTAATGCAATTAGATATGACTTACTTTTTGAAAATTTAAATTCAAAGAAAAGTATGTTCGAAATCGCATACACAAACATTGAAGTGAATAATTACCATCTAAGCCAGGGGTTCCCAACCTTTTTTCTCTCGCGTACCCCTTGAGTAGTCTTTTTATTTTGGCGTACCTCCTACTGTCATCCCCCCCCCTCCCCTTCAACCATCCGTCTATACAAAGAAGTTTTTATCAATAATGTTAAGGGCCTAGGTGAGCTTCAGAGTCAAATGACTGGAAATGATAACATTTTCAGGACTTATTTTTAATTTTATGCTTTATTCTATTTTTACAACAGTGTTAGTTCAACGTCAAAACAGATTAAATCAGTATTGTAATAATTTCGCATCAACTTATAAGGATAGCTAAAAATTACACTTCCTTTTTTTTCTCTTATTTTGAGAGTAGGTTTAGGACTTACACAATTTTCTTCTTATTATTTTGTTTTATACACGAACTTGGGGAAACAAAATTCTGTAACATTTTTAATCGCTTATGTGTCCGCCATTGAGTTGGCACCCCCCAACTGGTCCTTCACGTACCCCTAGAGGTACGCGTACCACACGTTGGGAACCTCTGATCTAAGCAATTGAAATCTGAGAAGTTCATTTTCAATGAAAAAGTAGATTTTTGCGGACTATATTTCTGAATAATCATTTTCAAGTTTATACTTATAATTTTTTTTATTAAAAACTTCCGCATATTTTTTTGTAAAATACATTGCATTGCTACCTCTGAAGCAAAATATTTAAGTCAATTACTTAATTCCAGGGTGTCAAATATTACGATCATGAATTCAGAAATATTACAATTTATCTTTCAGTAACAACATCCATTTAAATTCATGTCAATGAGAGCTAATTAATACTTGACTGAAGTATTTAATTTCATTTCATGCCTTCCCTTAAATTCCGGAAAAAACACGATTGTTCACAGAACAACTTTTATCGGTTATCTAATTCCACTTCAATGTAACTTTCCATGTTTAAATTATCATAGCAACATTTTATGTATTCTTTCCTTTATAATTATACACTTATGCATGCATTTTACCATAATGCATTCAGAGTTGACAAAAATGATGAAATTTGACGAGAATACCATTTTGTAAAATATTTCCATAGAACACGAAAAATTTCAATCTCTAATATTGTCGATTTAAAAATAGATTTTCTAAATTAACAGGTAAATTTATATGACTATTTGAACTCATCGTAAGTAATAAAAAATGTCTTATCTAAAAATTTATCATTATTCGTGAAAGTTAAACCAGTTACGGTTCTGTTGCCAGGCAGAAATTGCGGACCTCGTAAAAGCATTAAAATAAAACGATAATAAAAAAAATTAAAAATAGTATCACAATAGACACGAAAGTATAGCTCCCATGCTTTTCGTATCGCATTTAACGATGTAGTTCTACAATCGTCTTCTGTTTCTGCAATATTTTTCATGTATGGTTCGGATAAAAACAAACAAACCGAACAAAAGCATTTTCATTTTGTAAAATCGGTCAGTGGCGCGGGGCCTTGTGCGGTCGCACCGTTCGCCCCCCCCCCCCAGGCCGGCCCTGTTGTGGCCTTGAGGCCGTATGCGGTTTTCCTGAGTTTCTTAAGCGGCCTTTATTTTCACTACATTAAACAGGTTACTCTGGTCTACGCTCTGCTTTGACGAGGCCTAATCTACTCCAGCGACGCCACTGGCGTGGACTTTCACAGGATGGCGACGAAACTGAATCCGTACGGGACGATATACCAGGAGCACTTGACAAGACGCCTCATTTTGGAGCTGATGACGTTTAAGAGCGGAAGACACACCAACAAGGACGAGCTAAACACCAGCATCCAGAAGCTGCGAAACCGAATAGGCGAGTGGTATAATTCTAATTTGCACCAACCTGTAACTAGTGGGAGTATTAAAATTATAGGATTATATAATCAATGCCTTAAAGATCATGGTTATGATAGCGAGTTTCAACTTAATGATAACGGAGTTACCTACAGCGACTTCAGCTCTGCTGAATCAATTGCTAGCGATTTAAGAGAACTTAACGATGTTAATGAAGATCTTAACCCACGTAACGATATTGTGGAAAATGTTAATAACAGTAAAGATAATTCTATGGAAATTGAACATAGCGTTAATAATGCAAATCTCACTGATATAAATACTAATGTTAAATCTGATGATATCGCGAATAATGGTATTGGTGAAACGATTAATTCTGCAATCGTAAATAATTGTAATGCAATTGATATGTCTAAGGGCGAAATGCCCGAATGCAATGCTGATGCTAATACCATGAATACTGATCCCCCAGATAGCAATTTAATTAGTGCGGAAAATGAAGGGTACCAAACTCAAGGGCGTAAGAGAGGCAGAGTTCCTTCCAACGAATCCATCCCCAGCAAAAAATTAACTAGGAGCAATAGTCTTCCGTTGCAAAATAAATTCAATGTATTAGCGAATCTACCAGATACGGACAATAATCAGGATCCAACTAATGCAATATCCCAAACTAAAATCCCCCCGGTCACGATGAGAAAACCTGTTAATTATCCAGACTTACTAAAGCAAATTAACGAAAAAGAAGGAATTAAATGTAACGCTAAAGAAGCAGGAGAATTCATTAAACTTTTCTGCGAAACCCCCCGAGATGTAAGGAATCTAACAGAATTCTTAGACAAAAGTAATAAAGAGAATTTTGTTATACCTGGAAAGGTAGTTAAACCAATCAAAATTGTTATTAAAGGCCTTCCGATTGATATGGACCTCGATGAAATAAAAACCGAGTTTGTCAACAAAAAATTCAGAGTCGAGAAAGTAAATCAATTAAAAAGGTATAAAACCCGCGAACCTCTTAACATCTATCAGATCCATTTGTTTCCCTCAGACAACATTAAGGAAATTTAACATCTGGCCACATTATCGTATCACTTTATCACTGTAGAACCCTATGAGAATAGACAACACCACCAGTGCTATAATTGCCAGATGTGGAATCATGGATCCAAAGAATGTAAGCTAAACCCCAAATGCGTAATTTGCGCCGGAAAACACCCCTCCAAGGAATGCCCCCATAAAGGTAAAGAAGAAGTAGAAATTAAAATGTGCAAATTGTAACGGACCGCACACTGCGAGCTACAGAGGATGCCCTAAGTATCCTAAAAATATAATGAAAACTTCAACCAGGAAAATCCTTTGCCGCAGCAGCTAGCAAAAATGTAAACAAATCTGCCCCCCCCCCCAAACGATCTATAACGAAAGTGTGAATTTCCCTCCACTTAGCACAAAAACAACCAGACCAGTAAATTCTAACCCTCCAAATGACAATAACTTGGGCCCCAAACAGCAAAACCTAATTGATATTATGGAACTTGCAACCGAAGTCAGTAAAATATTCCAAAGTATTAAAGACGTTCCCGAAACTCTTAAGCTTTTGAAAGAAGCAGACATCTGGGCCAAATTCATGGTTTTAGCTGAAGCTTTGCGATAAACTTTTATTTACTCCTTTACCTCTCCGCCTTTATTTTCCTCGACCTACATGATGGCTTTTCTACATTTTAATTTGGAAAAAAAAAGGGGAATTCTGAGAAAAAAAAAAGGACTCACCAATACCTTAAAAAATTTTTTCTTTTTAAATTACTGTTCTCTTATGCTTTTTTTAGGTGCAAATTAGTATTTATGCCACTAACCAATTTATTACAGTTAGAATGGGAGATAAAAGTCCTTGAGACTATGCGCTCCCCCAGAAACCCCCCGACAGGCCTACCAGGGTAAACCTGGAGTTTAGGGCGAGTACCATTTTCTCACCAATTTTCTTTGGCGCAATTTCATTTGCCGTCGCCAATCACTGTTTCGGATGCGCAGTGAGTTTTTTATAGGTCTCCTGCGCATTCGATGCCTACGCATCTCAAAACGAGAGATTGAGAACGGCATTGCAAGTGTGTACCGGGAAAAAAATTTTTAACTTGAAAAAACAACAACGGCTTCGCTTTCATCATAGCAGGCCACTAATAGCTTCGCTTATTAATTGAATGTTAGGCATGTAGGTTTTTTTTTTTTAATTCTGAAAACGAGAATTCCCGCATGCGATGCCTGCGGCATCGCATGTGGGTTCCGGGCAATTTTTTTTAACTTAAAAAAATATCAGTGGCTTCGCTTTCTCCAAAGCGGGATAATAGTAGCTTCGCTTATTCATTTAAAAATGAAAAACACAGAACTGAACCTAAAGTGAATGAAAATGTTCAAAAACGAGGAAAGTGTAGTTAAAACTTCACATACCCATTTTAATTGCGCAATTTCCTCTCGGAATAGGGAAAATTCTATTTTACTTTTCTCCATTTTTTTTCTCTCTTTGTCTTTTTCTTCGATTTCCTTTTATCATCACTGCGCGGAGGGTAAACCTCTTTGATCATCTCAAGCAAAGATGTCATCCTCGTCTCCGCGGAAGAATTTTTCCGTTTCCACATATACGCAGCCATATAGGAGTCAAATTGCCCTTTAACATAGTTTGTTCCTTGCAAATTTCTTTTAATGGCACTCTACGTTCCTTCAGTGGATTGTGTGCGCGTGCCTGTTTCTGTATCCAAAAATGGACATTGTGATTCACTGTTAGATGAACGAAGCCTTCGTCAGACGGACACTGGTACGACGACCAACAATCTGACATAACTGTTGTTCCGGGAAGAATATGTTTTTCTATCACTGAAAGTAAGACCTCGATTGTTCGATTCTCCACAACCGCGGAGAAACAATTATTACTTCCTCTCTCCACACCGCCAAATACCCATCGACCAACAACTCTTTTTCCGCGATTATATTTGCGTTTGCCGAATTTACTTTCATCGATTTCCACAACAACGCCAAGTCCTCCAATTTCTCTTGACCGCCATATCAAAATGTCTCGACAAACCTCTCTGCAAAAACTCGACCAATCTGTCGCAGTTTTAAAGGTGATATCCAGTTTCTCTGGAATGAATTTAAATTTCATTTCTAGACACCCATAAATAAGGAAAAAAAGATAGTCGGTATGGCCAGATGACTTCTCTCAAACCAAGAACCTGCTCTGACACTTCTTTTAACGTGGTGGCCATTCTATCCATACACGCGGCAGGTCAAAGTAAAGTTATCACATTTATCTGTCCTGGGTGTTCGAACCATTGGCTGTTTACATTTCGGGCATTGGTAACCGCTAGCTATTGAACCTTGATACGACCACTTCAAAACAACTTTTGGATCAGATATGTGAACGCGATGAAACGTTGCAAGGGAACCAATGTTCCCTGTAAAAACATTCCTTGTTCGATATCTGCAAGCCGTATTCCGCAACACACACGCAAATTCAATCAGCAAACTCGATGAACGAAAATCTTTAGAAGAGAAGCGAACGGTTATTGAAAAAAATCGTTTGGTAAATAATGAAGAATTCCAAACGAAGTATTATTTAAATTCGAACGCCGACCAATCAAATCTAAGAGAGCAGAAAGTGGACCAATAGAAATGAGGCGAAATTAAGGGCACGCGCCGTAGACCGGTAACCAAATCACTGTCGGCGCATGCGCAAACGACGACGAAAAAACTTTCAACTCGCACCCAAAACAGTTTTTCTGACACTCTCTCTTGGCGAGCTTAAGGGAAACGAAGTGAGTACGCACCCTAAACTCCAGGTTAACCCTTACCAGTTACTTACGAATTGCAGTGAAATATATAATTGTCTGTAATATAATAAATATTTACAGAACAATAACCCTTATGGTTCCGCTCATGCGACCTTTTACCCAACTGCCTAAATTTCATGATAATTCTCTACCCTGTTCTAGCACACCAGAATGTGTCCAGATTCGAAATCAGGGAAAACCGCTGTGTATGAAGATCCAGTGCAATCTGGCGTCGAGAGTCAAGAATCCTATCATTGATGTGGTGCGGAAGTTTGGAGATGGAGGTATCGGCCCAGGTGCCGTCCTCGTGACATGATCGCGGTTCAGAAGCATCCCGAAATAGCCCTCGCGTTGTTTCAAAACGGAACGTGAGTATATAACTAAACTAATTAAACTGTTGATACATTTAGACTCAATCTGAATTGCTGGATAAACGATGTGTTCCAAAGTTGTATTATGGACTATCTTGCATTCACCTCTTAACGGAATCAGATGACCAGGGCGAGGTGTGAACTGACATTTCTATTTCAGATGTACCAATCATAACTTCGGCCCTTTAGCCCAAGACTGTATTCAGAGATTTAAAATTTTGTTAATTTATGTAGTCTCGATGACAATACACAGTTTTAATATTTTCAAAAATCAATAATCAGATAATCGACTAAATCAAATTTTTATTCCATACGAGTGGCTCACTGGTAGAAATTCCAGAAAAAAATGATGAAACATTTAAAATTGATTTATAATTATGAATCCATATTACCTTACATACGCCATTCCATCGCTCCTCCTGTCCCGTATTGAATTTCAAAAAATGTGTCACTCCTGTGAGTATCTTATTCTAAGTATCTTACTATCAAAGAAATCTTTTAAAAATAAGGAAAAACTGTTTGATCACGCTAATTTTTGATGACTGGGAGTCTATCGCAATTGTTATTACCCTAAGTAATGAATTTATAAGTAATATTTATTGAATTGGAAATAATATTTGTTGAATAAGAAGTAATGAAATTGTTAACGCCCCAAGAAAATTGTGATGCAACACTTTTCCAAAATGAATTATTGCATTATGTGAGTGTGCAATGGATCGGAACCAGCTCATTTTTTTTTTTTTTTTTCTTTTTTGGAAGTCGCATCAATAGGAAAAATTAAAATGACCTTAGCTCCTAACTGTATACGAGTTATTAATTACATATCGGAATATAGTAAATTATCTAGCCTAACAAATATTATTGCAATAGCAAAAAAATCGCGCCGAGATGTGGAGACCCACATAACTACAAACAGAAGCCATTTTTTACAACGATGGAACCAGGATCAATTACCCTCAAGCATACACTCCCAGAAAAATGCAATTCCCGTTTTAGCGTTGCCACCATGCGGTTAAACAGGGTCTCTATATTTTAAGTTGAAGAAAGAAAATCTACTAAGGACCAAACCGGCAAGCCTGAAAATTTCACTTCACTAATTCGAATGAATCGGATGCAGCGCCCCCAGGGAAGAAAGAGTATTTTAATGATTTCAATGTACTTATTCGGTTTATAATTATAATGAAGTATCAATGCACACAAAATAATGTAATATATTGTGGAAAAAGGTACTTTGTAGATCGCCACAAAGTTTCAAAGCAGTTAAATGTTTTTTTCCATCCCTCTTTGCGTATTTGACCTTCGTATAATTTTTATACAGAAATGACATTCAAAAAATTCTAGAAGCTTATTTCTGTAACAACCATATGAAATTTTGTAATCATCAGCAATTTTTTTTTACTTCAAAATATGGTTTCGATGGAGCCCTTTGCTTCATCTTTTCGCGAAGACAGCGTTATGCTATGTGATTTCTAGGCCTTAAACTGAAAACAAAAAGAGGAAAGTACTACATTACAAATCATTTTTTAAAAACATTATTCAAAATGTCGCTAGAGAATCTTGATGCACGCTCTAATCATTCAGTTGGAACTTTACAATAATAGTTGGTTTAAGTACTTTCGTCTTTCGTTGTAATTTAGTGAAGAATATTAAAACATTTGCATTATTGAATGAAGATTATTAAATATTACTAAAAATGTGACATGAATATTTTGGTAATTTTTAATATTCTTTTGCTGTTATGATATACAACATAGCAGGTTTAACTATTTTTATTTATTTGTTGTAAATTTTTTTTAGAAAGATTGAAATAGTGTTCATAAATCATTTTTCTTATGCAACTGAAAAGCACCTGGCTTCGATTTTTTTTTTTGAGTAATATATATTTCTGAGAAAATCCTTCACGGCATACATCACAAGAATGGAATTTCATTTGCAAGTCGTCCATTCTTACGATGCATGCTGCGGAGGATACAAGAATGTGTTGGGAGGTGCAAATGGTTGAAATCAGCCCGAAACCACTGGCAGTCAGAAGGTGTCAGACGTGGGAACAAGAAAACACTCCAGTTTCAATGGCAGTTTATTTACTATGAAATCTGAAAAACGTTGAATTAAACTTATGGTTAGAAACGCGTTAAAACAATTGCAGAGTAAATGCAAAACATGATCAAGCAAACGTCGATCATAACGGCATGAGCTGCCAGCGTGTCTATCAGCTCCAGTCCAAGTGAATGAATGCGTAAGGGAGTGAGTTTCACAGTTCTTTCTGTTTTCTTTTAAAGCAGCCAAACATTAGCTCTGCAGTCAGTATTACCATTACATAAGGACGCCAAGTCGCCACAAATTAACATTTCAATTGCAAGATTTGGGCAATGTGCATTGAAATGAACTTTCAGAGAAAATCTGCAAATGCAAACCTTTATCACAAGATGTTAAATTAAATCACCTTCATGAGAAAATTCTTTTCCTCACACAAAATGATGAAATCATTTCAACTGTACGAGAAGAAAATCTTATTTAAAAATTTGTTCAAGAAAATTCTTTATGACAGACACCATAAGAATAGGTTTTATTTATATGAATTCAAGATAATACAATGCAAAAGAACTTTCCACGAATCTTTTTTAACCCTCCGTTACGCGGGCGAAATTTTGTTACATGGTTAGAAAAGTGGGGTAAATATGCTCCCCATTTTCTTTTCGTTTTTCCTACAAATATTTTCTTCCAGAAAAGATATATAAACTGCAAATTAAAGAATAAACATCTAAGAAATACAAAAAAAGAGCAAAAATAATTTTATATGACTATTTTGAAAATTATTATAGAGAAAAAATACTATGAAAAATCACAACATTTTCCATATACTTCTTTTATATGCTCACTACAGGATTAATTATGGAAATTTTACATATTTTTTATTAGTTTTGTCCCTATTTCTTCCAGAATATTTCCATTCACTTATATTATGCATTCAATTTGTTGTTCTTTCGTCCTTTACCATTGATTCCTAACATAAGATTTTCTGTTCTTTTTAATTCCATCGAAATGTCAGCACTGGGCAGCTTTGCATAAAATCTCAAGTATAATAAGTATGAAACTGAAATTTTTGATGGAATCGGGTCGTTTCGTATCCTTATCGATAACATTGTGTTCGAAAATTACAAAAGCGTTAACAGTAGACATGTTTCGAAAATGAACTCCTTTTGACATGTAATAAAATGCAACAATTTCATTTTTTTTTTTTTGTTATCACCTGTTGTCAACAGAAACTGAAAAGTACAATGTAAATAATTATGACACAAGCGTAGCCAAATATTCAAGACTTTTCTTCTCGCTCCTTATATGGTAAAAACTCTTGAAATAATTCCTGTTTGTTTAAATTTATTGCATCGATATAAATTAGTTTAGATCTCTGTTAGAAGCCTTTTGGCAAATTCTAATATAGAAAACCCATTAGCCGATGTTAAACTTTAGTTCTATTTTTTTCAGAATGAAATTCACTGAAATTTAATAAATATTTAAAAAATTAAAAATAAAACGAAGCTAAGAGCCAGAATTTCACACGACTTACTTTTAAAAAGTCGTTAAGAAAGTAAGCATTATTGCAGAACCATCGAAAGAAGAACGATCAATTGTGAATTCCTGGGGTTACATGTCTAGGTGCGGGGGTACACCTGTATCCCATTGGTCTTTGTGTACTCTTATCTACCGTTCACTAACCTTTAGAACTTGAATGACAGTGCAATATTGTTCCTAAGTATTTCAAGGACAGGCACTGAAAGTTTGTTTTCTTTGTAAAGCACAGCATTTTGAAGACTAATGGGGGACATCTGTACCCTGCACGACTAACAGAGGGTTAACACAGATATCAACCCAATTATGGTTAATTTATATGAATACAATATTTATTTTGCTTTCTAGAGAAAATCTTTTTATACATCACCAGCATACTTTTATTTATTTGCAGGAGTGCCATAATGTCCATTTAAATTAATTCATTGTTAGTATGGATTCTATTATGTATTTTTAAACTCACTTTTTGAGAATAATTTTTACCACATATATCACAAGAAAACGGCTTTTCATTTGTATGAGTTCGAAGATGCACATTTAAATTACTTTTCTGAGAAAAATCTTTGTGGCACACATCACAAGAATAGGGTTTTTCATTCGTATGAGATTGAAGATGCACATTTAATTGACTTTTCTGAAAAAAATCTTTACTGCATACATCGCAAGAATAGGGCTTTTCATTAGTATGGATTCTATGATGCAGTTTTAGATTTCCTTTCTGAGAAAATTTCTTACCACATACATCACAAGAAAAGGGCTTTTCATCTGTATGAATTACATAATGTGTAGTTAAATGCCCTCTTTGAAAAAATCCTTTTCCACATACATCACAAGAAAAGGGCTTTTCATCTGCATGAATACCATAATGTGTAGCTAAATGTACTTTTTGAAAAAACCCTTTTCCACATATATCACAAGAAAAGGGCTTTTCATTTGTATGAGTTCGAAAATGTACATTTAAATGACTTTTCACAGAAAAATCTTTATGGCATACATCACAAGAAAAGGGTTTTTCATTTGTATGAGTTTGGCAATGCCGATTTAAATTACCTCTCTGAGAAAACCCTTTTCCACACACCTCACAAGAATAGGGCTTTTCATTTGTATGAGTTCCATAATGCACTTTTAAATCACTTTTCTGAGAATATCTTTTACTACAAACATCACATGAAAAGGGCTTTTCATTTGTATGAGTTCGAAAATGCCTTTTTAAACTACTCTTAAGAGAAAATTCTTTATGACATACATCACAAGAAAAGGGCTTCTCATCTGTATGAACACGAAAATGTGTAAGTAAATTTCCTCTCTGAGAAAATCTTTTTCCACATACATCACAAGAATAAGGCTTTTCTTTTATATGGGTATGAAAATGTTTTTGTAAAAGCTGTTGCTGAAGAAATTTTTTACCACAGATGTCACATGTGAAACATTCCTTATTCTTGTGATTTCTTGTATTTTCATCAGTTTTATCAGCATCAACTGTTTCCATACACACATCATTAATCAGATGTGCTTCATTTGTCTCGATATATGTCTGCATCCTCCTCTATGTTCTTGATGATAGGATAAAATTTGAAATTTTTCTTTAAAAAAAGAACTGAAAGATAATTATCTAATCCCAATGTTTTGCTTTATATGAAGAAACACTTTTCTTTCTGTTGCATGCGTTCATCTTCGAAGGAACCTGGTAAGGAAAACAAAATTTTATTATCACTTTAGTTATAACAAGCATTATGCATGTAAATTACTATTTAACAAAGCATTTTCTTCTTGACTCAGTGGTGTAGAGGCCGGGAGGGGCAAGGGGGCATAGATGCCCCGAGCACGCGTTTTACGGAGTATCAAGGAGTCGAAACATTACTGCGTTTCTGCCATTCTCTGGGTGCTATTTAGGCTTGTCAAGCCAATGATGATGATTGGCCTAAAAATCACATTTCCAGTATGCCACTAACCCTCGCTACACCACTGGCCAAAAAGCGTTAATGAGTTTCTGCCACTTTTTAATTTCAAATACGATAAGAGTGCGAAAAATTATCATGTCCCAGACGTCGTTTACACAAGCTAAGCAGCTGCTGATGACCGTGGGGGAGAAGTAAAATCATATGAATCCGACGTCTTTTACCCTCAGGTCATCATTGTCTTGATTTATGACTCTTTATAAAATTATGTTTTCAATAATCCTAGTTTCAATGTTTTTCTCCGATTTCGAAAATTTAAGAAAGAAATTAACTATATCCACAATACAGAATGCACTATCCAATATAAATGCTAAACTACAGTCTTGCACAGAAATAAATAAATAAAATTACTAGTTTCAATGAATGATATCACATAGTTACATAAAAAAAAAAATACAATAATAAAATTTCATTCATGGTGATTTCCAACATGTTTAGAAAAAGGTCTGTAAAACTATATCATCAATATACAGAGAACAAAATCATGCACATTATGATTATATATTTAATTGAGGATATCAGTATTATCAGGTACTGTACCAAAAAACAAATAATTATTTAAAAGTACTTTACCTAAAGACAAAACTTTATTACCTGGAACTATACTGCAGATAAAACATTATTTGCAAGCAAAATTTGGCTGTGAGATCTGCTTTTATTAGTTATGTTGCTATATAAGCCAAATAAATTTGATTATTTAAATGTCGACTTCTACAGCTAAATGAGAGCTATATTGGTGATAATTTATTTCAATTTTTTTTCTTTTCTTTTTTTAGGTTGCTAACTTGGTTTTTAAATTTTTTTCTTGTATGCTTCCACTTCATGTCCATCTAAACCATTAATATATATATATATATATATTGTTGAGGGGAGATCTCCCAATTTCGAACAATGCACATATGACTAGAGGAGACCACTCCTTATTGGGCAAGCCTTACTCTAAATTTCCACACCACACCCGGTATACAGCTGCAACTTTTCCCACCCTTCCTTTGCAAGTTACATAGAGCTCATAAACCTAAAAAGAAAAATAATAAATTCTAGGAAAAATATTTTATTAGTAACATAATCTGTGGTTTGACATCCTTGATCTCTGCAGATAGGTTGTGAAATTGCGTGTCCACCAGCAGCCTTTATTCTTATATCGGCAATTTACCGACAGAAGTTGAAAAATATGAATTCATTAAATTAGTTGTTATTCTTTTATGTACAGAATTAATCAGCTAGAGTTGCTACTCTTCTTAGTCAAAAAACTTTTTTTTCAGTATGTCTGATTTTGCAGGCCCTTTTGAAATGCCATGTAGGGACAAAATCTCGCTCCTTTTGCTATGCCACTGATCAAACTCATGTGGAACCCGTGCCGAATTCAGGAGAGGGGCTATCGGGCTGCAGCCCCCCCCCCAGAGCTAAACCAAAATTCTTGATTTAATTTAAAATCACTACAATTATTTGTTCTTAATTTCCATTTAAAAAAATAGTAATAAAATCATTACAACATTGCTTTCTGGCTTGACAGGCTCAAAAACTTTCCTACTTTTCTAGTCATTCCACTTGTACGTGTAGCATTGGCGCGGTAGAAAACATTTTTCGGCTAGTTATTTCATAGCTTTTTTTATTAAATTATCGAAAGTATTGTAGTGTTCTTTATTATTCTTATTGTCAGGAGAGGAATGTCTGTAAAGTTAAAGTGTTTTTGTTTATATAAGCCATGAGGTTTGATATTCGTCACAATGATACAAAATTTTTATGACCTCAGCCCCCCCACTCAAGACCCTAATCCTGGATTCGGCACTGTGTCGAACATTTGAGCTACTTTGGTAGATTAAGTGCGATTTAGGCTCAAATGCATGGTAGATCTCCTGTATAATTGCATCTGGAACCCATGGCCCTTAATCCTGTGGATACTCAGAAAACTTCGCCCTTGGAAAATGACCACTTAAAGGTCTACTCGAGTTATATGAAAATATTATGGCATTAGTGGAAATAAAGGATTTTAACACCTGTAAAATTTGCCTTTTTTGAACAAGTAGGATATATTTCAAACACCTTCAAATAAAACCCAAAAAAACACCTTGAACCAGAATTTTGTCATTCACACGCAAAAGCTTTACACACAAAAGAAAACTTTCTATATTAAAAACATTTTTCTTATTGTAATTTTTTCTCTATTGATAAAGATTAGAAGTTATTATTTTTATAGTTAAAAAGTAAATCTTTGGATATTCTTCATAAACAAAAATGACTAAGACTGACTCACTGAGAGTAAAAAACAAAGGTTAGCTCAAAGATATATTTGATATAAATATTGATATGATATAAAATATAATGTTCCAAGTATTGAGCGACACAAAACTGATTATCTAAATCAATTTACAAAACAACTACAACATTAGGGGGGGAAAAATTGCATTGAAAGTTACAAGATACAAAGGGGAAAGGGGAACCATCTTTTCTCAAAAATGGAGTTAAGTGACTGTAATTTGAAAAAACTGAGGGAAAAGTGAATACGTCTGAAAGCCTAAATGATTCTGGAATGTAGTCACAAATTAAATTTATCATTCCTGAGAGTGTTGGTGATTTTGTTGGATGCCAAGCCACCTACATGTCAGTGACCTTTATTGGGAAATATATGACAACACATCAGGAGTGAAAAGATAGCACTTATGATTGAATCATGGACAAAATGGTTCACTATGTTTGCACTAATTGAAACAAATGTAAACATCTTGGTCATTAAAAAAATTCTAGATGAATTTGTTAAAAAAAATCATTACATTACATTTATTTTAAAAAGTTTTTCACAGCATAAGCATGTTATGTTTACACTAATTAAAACTAAAGGAAACATCTTGATCATTCTGAAAAGTCTGGATATATTTTTGTTGAAAATAATTACAATACCTACAATTATTTTCTGTACTTTTTTACAGAAAAAAAGTACCCCTAAAATTGCAAATTTTACTAAATTTCTTTTTTTAAATATAACTGCATACAATTATGGCTATTCCTTTTAAATTAGTAAGACCAATAAAAAGTTCCTAAAAGTGTGCATTAATCCATCTTGTTAGTCAATAAAATCATAAATATAAACTGAATTCTAGTTATTTATTTAACAAAAGATTTAAAGAGGTCAATTTATTTTTTAAAAAAATATTCTAAAAAAATTTAAAGTGAAGATATTTAAAATATCATTCAGTAACCCAGAAAGTAAATAATAAGATTGCTTATTCAGGATGTTTAAGAACTTATTAGCACAAGAAATTTGTTCATCTTTTAATCATATAAACATGATATCAGGGGTACTTGCACATTATAGCGGCCACCGATATTGAATCTCCAAGCAACCGAGATATCGTCAAGATGGAACATGGTTTGGCGATGTGAAAACATTTGTTTTGGGAGCGCGGTTAGCTTTTTATTGGTCTCTTGCACACTGGATGTCTATGGCATGTCACAAGGAGAAATTGTGCATGCAATACCTGCAGTGTCTGAAGTGGGTACCGGGCAAATTTTTTAAACTTATCAAAGCGGGAACCTAGTACCTACGCTTGTTCATTGAATGTAAAAATCTACGTTTTTTTTTTTTAAATTCCAAAATGAGACCTCAAAACATTCCTTCATCAAAAGGTAAACAGAGGAAGAGCATGGCAGTCCTAAACAAATCCAGAAATTATCAGAACTTACGAGCTTGGCAAAATCCGAAGGTCGTCAAGAAAACTCAGTGGTCGCTTTAACCCATTAAAGACTAACACTGCGAAAACACAACATTAATTTCTGAATTTTTTAAAGATATGTTCTACTTTTGTATGTCCAAAGTAATATTTTTATTTGATTCTCTATACTTTAATTGTTCGTAATAATTTTTTTTGTTTCCACATTAGTTGAATTTTAACATCTGCAAAAAATTATTTTTTTCTGGTGTTTCGAAAGCGGAAAAAAAGCCTACTTTCAAATAATAATTGTAGATGGCGGCACATGCTGAATTTCCAATTTGATTCTCAATTCTAAATCATTTTTTTAATATCATTTTGGACTGATGTTGTGAAAGCGCAACATCTTGTAGCTCTTATGAAAATAAATTTAATTTTACGGAAAAAAACTTAAATGTGTTCTTAATGCTGTAAGAAGTGTTAAAAAACTATCTGGTGCATTTCCGATAAAGAAAACATGGAGCAGTTTTAAGTGGGTTAACAGACAAGTACCATATCAGATTATCTGAATATGCACAATAAGATTTATGCCTTACTTAAAAGCAAAGAAGGTAAATGTGGAATTTATGGTACCCACTTGTTTCTCGCCAATTTTCCTTGGTGTAATTTCATGTGCCATCGCCAAAAACTGTTTTGGATGTGCAGTGCGCTTTTTATTGCTCTCTTGCGCATGTGTCACCTGAAAACGAGAGATTGAGCATGCAATGCCTGCGGCATTTCAAGTGTGTACTGAGCAAATTTTTTTAACTTAAAAAAACAGCAGCAGCTTCGCTTTCAGCATAGCAGGAAACTAGTAGCTTTGCTTTTTCATTGAATGTTAGGAATCTAGGTTTTTAAAAAAAAATTCTGAAAACTAGAATTTCCGCATGCAATGTCTACGGCATTTCAAGCATGTACCGGGCAAATTTTTTAACTTAAAAAATATCAGCGGCTTTGCTTTCAGCATAGCGGAATACTCTTAGTTTCACTTATTCATTGAGAAACAAAATACACAGAATAACATACACCGTAATGAACCGATATTCCATGCGAAGAATTCCAAACGAAGTTTTCTTCAAATTCGAATTTATTGATCAATTGCATCGAAGAGTTGAACAAGACAGTCCAATAGAAACAGGATGCAATATAGCCTGATAAGCAAAACACCGATGAAAAGATCAATTTGTGCGCATGCGTGTTTGTCACTCGTTAAAAACGTCTAGACATATCCAAAACAAATGTTCTCTCATCGCCGTTCTTGGCGGCAAAGAGTTGGCGATCCTAAGAGGTATGCAGTAAGTGGGTACCGTAAACTACACATAAACCGCAATAAAAACTAACTAGAAGACTACCAGTAAATCTAAAAAAAATGCTGTTATTATTGTTTTCAAGCAAAGTAACCAACAATATTTCTTCTACCTTTTAAGCATAAAGAAGAGAGAATGAGTTATAATTTTGAAATTTATGTTTTAAAGGTAAAACGTGTTGAATATTTCTCAATAACAAAACATTTTCATTGCATTCAATAATAGTTTGATATCTTTTAAATGCAACATACTCAATTTATGAATTCAATAAATTTTTTCTCAAAATTTATTTTTTTACCTTGAAAAATAAACCCATAATCACTTATGAAAGGTTTATTTCCAATAAATTTTAGAAATACAAAATATAGCGAGAATAAAATGATTTAAATCCTATATGCAAAGAAAGTAAACACTACATCCAGAATGATTTGTATTTATAGTTGTGTAAGAATATTTGCATATTTTTAAAATTTGTTTTTCATAATTTAAATTTTTATTTGAAAACGGCAAAAGTATGTAAAGTAAATCTAAGGCCCTTTTCAATGTTCATGTCATTTATATAAAAATGACATACCATTAGTACATGTTCATATATACAGAAATATGCCAAATGTAATTGTATTTAACACATATAGGTTGTTATAAATTTTACTAGTTTTTAATATTTTACTGCTACCACCTTTACAGGGCAACAACAAAAAATAAATTCCTATTAATCCGAAACAAATAAAACATAGACATAATCAGAATATTACTCTGATTTACAAATTTTCATTAACATATATGTTCAGCATCCTTCCAGTACTTTTAAATATAAAGCAGATAGAGAAAAAAGTTTGATAAAATACAATATAAATTTTAGTTTCTTTCTTTTCTTTGAATTCCAAATGAAGCAAATAAATAAATAATAAAATAAAATTTAGCCATTACACAAAAAAATGAATAATAATTCTTCTTCAGAATTCATCATTTTTTTTTTTTTTTGGGAGGCTAAATATATGAATATTCCAATTAATTTATTTCAGAAAATGGATCTACAGCGGGTTGACAATTTAATTTGGTCACTTTAAAATTTTCATATTTTTTTGGAAATCTGCATGTATTTTCTTGGAATTTCGAACATATAAATATTAGGCTTAATTCACATTTTAGAGAGAAGATTCGGTCACAAGAGCATTTAGCGGACCTACCAAAAAGTGATGAAGACTATCAATGGTAATGTGTGATGTGCATAATATTTACATGCAATTTCATAAATTTTTCATAAATATTTGGGGAGATATAAAGGTTTTCTTAAAAAGTTCCAAATTTTTCCTTATTTTTTTTGCTTATAACATGCAGATTTTCCCATGAAAGTGTATGAAATTTACAGAATACTTGACAATATGTAAAAGCGAATAGTAATATTGAATTTTATGAAATTTGAATATCCTGAATACTCATGTATGCTTATAAGTTAAATACATAATTTAAATTACAGTTCGATGATTACCATTCGAAGTTTCAAGTTTAAAAAATACCAGTTTGTGCAAGAACCGTCATCATTAAGCCTCTCTTAGAGTGTATAGAAATTCACCAAGTTGCAATGCAGATAC
Organism: Araneus ventricosus; assembly: GCA_013235015.1. NCBI lineage: Eukaryota > Metazoa > Arthropoda > Arachnida > Araneae > Araneidae > Araneus > Araneus ventricosus. The sequence goes on along the minus strand of BGPR01002527.1, from coordinate 115,000 downwards.
CTTTCTGAGTACTAATTGTATTGAACTGGAATATTTACATAAGTTGCCCTATATATTTGGCTCGGAAGTTATGAAAAAAAAAATTATGTTGCATTTTGCACATGCACAGTAAAAAATTATATACTACAAATGCTCATATTCCCATAATATTCAAATTTTAATACAATGCTTCTTTTACATATTGTTAAGTATTCTGTAAGTTTGGTACAATTTCGTGGGAAACTCTGCATGATATAAGCAAAAAACAAGAGGGAAAATTTACGAAATTGCATGTAAATATTATGCACATCAAATATAACCATTGTAACAGTTTCATCACTTTATCAGCTTTCTTTGAAATGGGACGAGTCGGTTTTTTTTTTTTTGCTGTTGTTTTTTGTCTTCATCACTTTTTGGCAGGTCCCTAAATGCTCTCGTGACTGAATCTCCACTGTGAATTGCAAGTTCAAACATAATAATTACATGTTTGAAATTCTAAGAAAATACATGCAGATTTTCAAGAGCTATTAAAAAAAATATGAACATTTTAAAGTGCCCACATTAAATTGGCAACCCACTGTACATTAGAACTAGAAATGGAGCTTTGCACTGTGCAATTTTTTTTTTTTTTTTTAACATCATGCGAAGAAACATTATTCAATCTTTAGAACTCAGCATTAGGAAGAAATTACCATAATCCAAAACTTTTAGTTAATGCTGCACCAGTGGAATTTTTACCTTTACTTGCAAACTGGTGAAACTACTATACCAAAAAATGCTTACTATTCCACTGCCAAAGTTTAAAAAAAAACTTGCCTTAGCTTTTATAATTGAACTGACTTCTTTACATCCTGATACTAATCAGCCCCCCCCCCATGTTTGATGGGAAAAAATTTCAATAAAAAATTTATTACTATATAAAAATTATTTTTATTCTATAAAATTTTATGTAAGAAAGTGATTTAATTAAAAAATGTTAATGAATTAAAAATTTTTATTTTCATTGCATGTGCACTAGAGAATCAAAATAAGAATAGTAACTTCATCGGTGCTGGAGTGAAACTACAGAAATTTTTCTCGAATTAACCACTTTGTAGTGTATTCATGCACCGCATGATATATAAAGGATGTACAGAGCATGCTCGCTTTCTTCCCATTTAGCCGTGTTCAATAAACCTTGTTGTTGTTCTAGCTACAGTGTGGTTCTCTCTACTTCAAGACCCACAATAGACTTAAGTTTCTTTTTTCTGCCATATTGTTTCCAAAAATTAGCACATTTTTTATAAGCAATTTTGTATTCAACTTGATTTTATTAATTCAAATCGGCAGTCAAAACAGCTACAAGTATTGATTTTGATAATTTTTAATTGCAGGGGGAAAAAGGACCTAAAAATTGGTTTACCTAACCTAACCTGACCTAAAAACTTGTTTTGCTATCAAACATTAATTAGACTGCTAAAGCCATTTACTAGAAACATTGCAAAGTCAAGAAAATGAAAAAGACGGGAAAATCATAAATTGGCTTAGAAAAATTGTCTGCCCGAGCAGCGTTCGGGCAAAACTGTTAAGTGGTTAATTGGAAAAGAGTGAAAGGCATTTATTGGCATCATGAAAATTCCCTCAGAAATAGGTTTTTCAATTTTATGGAAACCCTCAATATAAAGGATAAGAAATCCAACACCATTGTACACAATAGCAGACATTTGCAAATTCATTTAGAGAATATCATTTTTAATTAAGATACAAATACTGGTACTTTTCCAAAAGTTTTACAGTAGTTTTTGTAAAACATAATGATCATGAAATTCATTAAATTTTTGTTAGAGAAGTAGCCGCCAAACAATAAATTGGTACAGTAAACTCTCGCTTATCCGGCATTCAAGTATCCAGAAAGCTCAACTAACCGGAAAAATTAGAAAATGAGTTTTTCTAAAAATTTTACATCTGAGCGCCAAAATTTAGCACACGCGTGCCGTTCCATTCACGCTAACAATTTGTTTCTGGAATGCAACGTTCGTTCCGCACGGAGGGGCGTAGAAGGAAAAAAAATATATACAGTACTGTGATTTACACAGACTTGTTTTGGGGGAGGGGAGGTTAAAAAGCAAAAGTGAGAACCAAAAAAAAAAAAAAAAAGGGACAGAATCGGTAAAAAAAAGAAAAAAAAGCTCTTGGGGAAGTTACTCCAGATTAGTAAGTCTCTTTTTCCTTTATTTATTTACTCTCCGAATACCGGCAGATGTTGATTCCGATTACGTAATATCAAGTGCGGGAGAATTGGAAGCGCACGCATTGCGCAATAACCCTTGCGATCTTCTAAAAGATAATTAATTTTGATATTCAATCTGGGATTTGTTTACGATCACTTAAAAGTTTTATTATGATTGCTGAATAGAATATTTTTTAGTTTCGTCGGTTATTTTTACGTTTATATTTTTACAATCTACATATTTACGGTAAAAATTCGGCTACAGATCATACTTTTTTAAAAATTTTATCATCAATGTTAAATTAAAATCTTCAGAACATGTTTTGTAAATACAATGTTATGGAAGATACAGAAGCATTCTTAAAAATTATATTTAATGCACATTTCAAAATGACAAAACCAAATTATTTGGCCGAAAAAATCTTTAAAAAAAAAAGGCTGCAATCTACCTCCCCCCCCCCCCCGAATTTTTCCCGTCACACTCAACTATCCGGACTTTTGAGGTATCCGGAAATCGGAGTTTCCCGAGCATGCCGGTTAGTTAAGCTTTTACTGTACAAAGTAATGTAATACTATAATATTGTAAATGTAATACTAAATCATTTAAGTAATAAAGTAAGTTTGCATAACTTTCATCAATTGATAGGTTTTAACTATAGTAAATCTACTAACAAATTTAGTGAGTTATCATTTCTCATAATGTTTTTAAGTCTAATAAAAAAACTTTTACTTTAGAAGATAAACAGTAAAATATTCCAAACATGAAAATATCCTCCATTTTAAGAAGGACATGAAATGAAAATTATACAAGATTGCTTCATGCACAGTAATACTCTGATGTAAAAAATGCTATGTTATTAAATCAAACTTACTGAAATAATCTTATACATGTTTTGTAAAATACAATAAGAACAAAATTAATTTTGGTTTATATTTATTCTGTTTCACATAAAATAATTAGGGGAGATATTTGTTCATACTGAATATCATAATACCTTTAAAAAGTTCTAGGCCTGTGTTGGATTCCCATGCAAAAAACTCAATAACCCTAATTCCTACACAAGAAAGCAGACTCAATTGCTGCCAATTATACGGACATCATAAATTATGCACACTAGTTTACAGAAAAAAATATTTGAAGATATTCTGATGACGAAAATCTAGCCCTAAACACAAAACTCGTATTGATAGGTTTTAGATAACATGAGGTTTATAGAAGTATCCTATTCTTACTTCACAGATGATGATGAAGCTGTTTTAGATGTATGCTCGCTCCTTGGCTGCTTTATCTCAAATTATCACCAGTACTTGAATTTGAGGAGTTATGGGATTTGAAGCAACAGAGGCTGTAATCCCATCCCCAGTATTTCAGAGACAACATAGTTCACACACAGAAAAAACAACAATAATAAAAATATTAAAAATGATGCCAGACTTATAAGAATCAACATATAAGTTTGAAACCTTGACTTTATTTGCATTACTTTTGGAATTCCGCGTTTAAGATTTAATTCTGTTAATTATTAATTATTTAATTTCTGTTTTGATTATAATTATATAAAAAAACATAAAACTCGTATATAAAAGGATGCCAACATATTAATCAGTACTGATTTCATGAGATTTCTTTTACACATTACCTTTTATTGAGAAAAGTCTATAGATATTCTTTTTCACACGAGAAAGAGAACAATAAAGGACACATTATTTATACGAATTATATTGTTTTCAAAAGAGAAAAGTTTTAAATATCTTTTACAACAATCGTGAAATCATTAGAGGCAAACCCGACACAGGCGGGTAAACGATTGTGTTGCGTAAGCGTGACACACGGGTTTATCTCCTAGGTCACGTTAGTAGGCTAGTTTCCAGACCGGCAGCAAATATCTGTTTGTGCTTAGTTATCCCTTTAAATATTTATCTTAAAATAAATAATCGATTCATTTAAGATTCCATTGATATTAAAATAAGTAATCGATTCATTTAAGATTCCCTTGAAATTTCAAAATAAAAATCGTTTTCATATTTAATTCCATGAATACGCTGAATTGTCTGCAAAGGTAAACCATACCGTCTTGCTTTTATTGATTTTTATTTCGTCTCGGCTTTTTTCCCCCTCGGTTCTCAGATTTTCTTGTGTCATTCTTTTATGAAACTTCAAAATTCTTACAAATCTGATTAGTTTTTTATATCTATAAATTTGTGAAAGTATAAAAAAATTATAAAACTTTAAAAAAGCACATTATTGCACTATCTTTCAAAGTGTGGACAATAATTGCCTAGCAATGGCACACCTGACATTTTGGAAGATATTGTGATTTTCATTATGTACAGATATTTCAATGTGTAACACATTATAATTTTATGTGAAACTGAATTTGTTTTTATCCTATAATTTTACAAAAACTGTATGATTTCAGTAACTCAGGATTTTAATTTTATAACATAGTTTGATTCTGCATCTTAATATTGCTATGAAGACTTGTGCAATTTTTTTTCATGTGTTCTGTTTAAAGCAGATGGCATTTTCAAGCTTTTTGGAATATTTTATCTTTCCATGAAAGTATTAATTTTAATTAGATAATGATAATTCTACAAATTTAGTAGTAGATTTACTACAGTTAAAACCTAACTGTTGATAAAGGTTTTGTGAATATACTTTATTTACTTTTATTATTTATTAAAAAAAATTCATTAACAAAAAATTGACAAATTTCAAGATCTTTTGTGTTTTGTAAAAACTTCTGTGAAGCTTATTGAAAAATATAGTGTTTTTACCTGAATTAAAACTAACTTTTTCAAAGTAAATTTGTCAATACCCACTGTTAAACACTATAGTGATGGATTTTTAATCTTTATACTGAGAGCTAGAAAATAAAATTGAAAACCTCTGTGAACCTTTGGGATATAAAACAGTCAGTTCAGCTATTAGAGTTAAATCTTTTTTTTTTAAACTCTGGGAGTGAAATATTAAGCATTTTTGATATCACAGTTGCACCAGCATGCAAGCAAAAGTAAAAATTCTACTGGTAAAGCATTCACTCTAAAAGCTAAAAGAAACCAAAATGCATATATTGTATTTTATCAAATATTTTTCTCTATGTGCCAGTGGCGAATCCAGGGGAGGGGCTATCGGGCTGCAGCCCCCTCCAGACCTAAACCTAAATTCTTGATTTAATTTCAAATCACTACAACTGTTTAATCTTAATTTTCATTTTAAAAGAATAGTAATAAAATCATGACAACATTGCTTTCTGACTTGACAGGCTCGGAAAATTTTACTACTTCTCTAGTCATTCCACTTGCACTTGTAGCATTGGCGTGGTCAAAAACATTTTTTGGCCAGCTATTTCATTGTATTTTTTATTAAATTATCGAAAGTAGTGTAGTGTTCTTTATTATTCTTATTGTCAGGAGAGGAAAGCCTGTAAAGTTAAAATATTTTGGTTTATATAAGCCATGAGGTTTGACATTCATCACTACAATACAAAAATTTTATGACCTCAGCCCCCCCCCCCGACCCGAATCCTGGATTCGCCACTGCTATGTGCTGTATATTAAAGCATTAGAAAGGTGCTGCATATATATGTTATTGAAATTTGTACATCAAAATAATATTCTGATTCTGTAATTATTTTATTTGTTTGAAATTAATGACTTCCTCGTGAAAAAAAGTGGCAGCAGAAAAATTAAAAGCTACAAAAATTTATAACACCAATATGTGCTAAATACGTTGACATTTGGCATATTACCACTTGAACGTATGAACTTTAAAAAGGCCTTAGAGATATACGTACTTCATTTATTTTTGTAATTTCAAATGAAAATTTAAAAAAAAAAATTGAAAAAATATGCTTTTAAAGCCTAAATACAATTCATGCTAATTGTAATGTGTTTACTTTCTTTGCTTATAGAACTGAAATCATTTTCTTTTCTTTTTTTTCACATTCTGTAACTTCTAAAATTTAGTAGAAATAAAGTTTCATAAGTGATTATGAGTTTAAGTTTCAGGGTAGAAAAATAATTTTTAACAGAAAATTTATTGAATTCATAATTTATGTACATGGCTTTTTAAAAAAGTCAAACTATTATTGAATGCAATAAAACTGTATTGTTATTGAAAAATATTCAATACCTTTTGTGTTTAAAATAAATTTCAAAATGGTATAACTCATTAATCCTCTCCTTCATGCTTTAAAAAAATAGAAAAAAAAATTGTTGGTTACTTTGCTTGAAAACAGTATTGACAACAGTTTTTAGAATAAATGATATTCGCCCTCTCCTCTTAGTTTTCTGTGCATTTAAGCGAGGCTTAAGTGTCATTATTCATATTCAGATAACCCGAATGCTTATAAATGAAAAAAAATTTTTTACTAATATGTTCTTAAACATCCCGAAGAAGCAATTTCATTATTTGTTTTTGTTCTAGCTGAAGAAAATAAAATTAAAGAACTGCAACATGAGTAATATGACAGTTACATTTTGAGATTTTATATTTTTGAAGGAATAAATTAGTGTAAGTAAAATTATTTTCAAATTTATTTTTATTTATTTTTCAATTCCTGCTGAAACTTCAGGGTTCGTACGCGTCCTTACAAGTCCTTAAAAGTCCTTACTTTTACAATTAGTCCTTAAAAGTCCTTACAAATCCTTATTTTTATGCCCCATTTTTAAAAAGTCCTTGAAAGTCCTTACTTTTTACTCTGCCGTTATTAAAAAATTTAAAATTTCACCGATTATCGTTTTTCTAATTCCTCCTTCTCGGCGGCTCTAATCTCGGTCGACGTGGCTTTCGCGGAATAGGTTGAGGGGACGACACTGCTCGCGTTCTACGAATCCATTGCATACACTTTGGGAAATAAGGGAGGAGTTACAGATTGCCTTTATTGGTCCATGGTTCCATAGGAATGATTGCCAAAAGTGCTGTTACCATTTTTAGAACACTATCAAAGTGATAAACCTTTACTTCCATTTTTTGCCAGTGATGTTTGTTAATGATTGCATTCAACATTTCAAAATTTTGAAACCAGAGAATGAAAGAATTGAGAAACCTGAGACTTTAAGCAAATTCAACTTCAGTGACCCAAACTTGTATAATGATAAAAGTTAAGTGTATTTAGGATTTGCTGCAGAGCAACTAATAAAAGAAAAGAAAAAAATAAGGAATTAGCAGACGAGGATGTTTTCACACTCAGGCTGGATAGTCGAAAAACATTATAACAATGATAAAACATTTCATACAGAAATGTCCTGTGAATTACGCACTAGTAAGACATGCGATTTGCATTGATCCACGAGTAATGGCTGGATATCCCGAAAAATCACAGGAAAAAATGAAAAAGGTATTGATTGTATTGTCGCGAAATAAACGTATTTTGGGAAGAGATTGCGACGAAATTTTGTTACTCTATGCAGATTTTCTGTTAAATATTGTAAAGCCAAATTCATATGAATTTACTTCTTTCAATCCAAAGAGTGATTCCCTTGATACTTTTTTACAAACTTATTTTAGCAATAATCATTATGAAAAAGTTTGGAAGATTATCAAAATGGTATTAATACTGTCACATAGACAATGAGGTTTTTCGGTGAACAAGGCCCTGGATATAGAAAATTGAAAAGATGCAACATATATTTTCTAGCGTGTAAATCATGAATTTATTAAGCTGTCTGGGGCTATTTATGACTTGAAAATTACTAAAGAACTGAGGACGGCTGCCACCTCAGCTAGAGCAAAATAAATGCAGTATTTAGAAAGTGAAAGATCCAAAGAAAAGACTGAAACAAAACAACTGAAACGAAAAACTCTAGAGGAAGAAATATATTTTTTAAAACAAAAGGAAATGTTCCTCCAAATGGACATGCACCAAACAAATGAGAAAGCAAATGATTCAGCTAATGAGGCTGAAAAGTCAAAGGACATAAATTTATTTATTCAATCGCATGAATTTGAGAAAAACAACTTCTGAAAAAGAAATTAAAATAAATACCTTGGATGCAAAATTGAATAAAAAAGTTTGGAATTAAAAGATATTTAATTTGATTACCAGTTTCATGAGGGTTTTTTTCATCAATTTATTAACTCATATTTTTAGGAGTTTTGTTGTGTTAAATTTGTAATATATCTTCTATGTTTTATATTATAATTTATCATCTAATAGGTTGAATTTGCAAAAATGAGATTTTATTTAAAAATGCGTGTGACAATTCGTTAAGTTTATTCAATTTAGAGGTCCTTATTTTTTGGTTTTTTTAGTCCTTAAAAGTCCTTGATAGTCCTTGATTTTCTTTTAAGGAAATGTGTACGAACCCTGAACTTGGTTTGACATTTTGTTATGTGTGCATTTCAATTCATTGTTTTTTTCATCAGAATAGTACTTAAACACTTGACAGTTTCTTTTTCTGCCATATTGTGTCTAAAAGTAAGCAAACTTTTTATAAGCAATTTTGTGTTCAAATTGATTTTATAAATTCAAATCAGCAATCAAAACAGTTATAAGTATTGATTTTATTAATTTTTGACAAGTTTTAATTGTAGGAGAAAAAAGGATCTAAAAACTGGTTTACTCTTTTTTGCTATCCAACATTAATTGGACTGTTAGAGCCATTTACTAGAAATATTCTTAAGTAAAGAAATTGAAAAGGCCGGGAAAATCAGAGGATTGGCTTAGAAAAATAATCTGCTGAAGCGGCGTTTGGGGAAATCAGGGAAGCTCCCTTCCGCAGTGCCTGAATGGTGTTTGGGCAAAGCTGTTAAGTGGTTAAAAATTTAAGCAAATTTCACAATTACAAATTTATTATTTACAAGTTAAGCATACATTGGCCATTTTTCCCTGTGAAAAACTGCATGAATAAATGTAATGTAATGATTTTAAACAAATTTATCTGGAATTTTAGTATGATCAAGATGTTTCCATTAGTTTTAACTAGTGCAAACATAGTGTGACATTTTGACCGTGGTTCCATCATTAAAGGCTTTCTTCCCACCTCTGATGTTACCATATATTTCCCAATAAAGGAGATGTAGCTGGCTTAGCATCCAACAAAGTCACTATGACTCTCAAGAATGATAAATGATGTTTCTGACTGTATTCTAAAATCATTTAGGTATTAAAACATAATCACTTTTCATCCAAATTTTTTCAAATAACATTCACCTGACTATTTACTTTTTTTTTAAAAAAAAAAAAGATTGTTTTTACCCCCGTCTATCTTGCAATTATGACCTTCTTAAAATGATTGAGATGTACATTAGGGTGGATCGAAAAATTTTTTTTCAGAATTTCAAATTCTACCTATACAGAAAGGATGTTCTATGGTATATAGATAAATGGAAAAATAAAATAAAAAATTAAATTTTGGGTTAAAAACCGCCGCAAGGGGGTTGAATGTTTGAAAAAAATGGAAGAATATCTAATTTTGAATATATGATTTTTTTAAAAAAAATTATTATTAATCAAAACCTACCTACGCGGAAAAGATGTTCTATGGTACGGAGATTAAGAGAAAAATAATAAAAAAATTTAAATTCAAAATTTAATAATGCCGCAAGGGGGTTGAATTTTCGAAAAAAAATGGAAAAATACTGAATTTTGATTATACGATTTAAAAAAATATCATTATTAATCAAAACCTACTTATGCGGAAAAGATGTTCTATGGTATGGAGATTAAGAGAAAAATAATAAAAAAATTTAAATTATAAATTTAATACTACCGGAAGGGGGTTGAATTTTCAAAAAAAAAAATGGAAAAATACTTAATTTTAATTATTGATTATACGATTTTATATTCGAAATAATTGTTTTTTTTTTTTCGCAATATAAATAACCAAAAGAGATGATTAATGAATAGTGAGTAGTATAATGTACATTACAACATTTTATGACTCGGCTCCCCCTCTCCACACCATCAAATCAGTCCGGCTAAACAACTGGAGCAGTAGACAATCCCATCTTTTTTCTGTCTCCTGCTTTATCCTCCCACGCCTCCATAAGTCGGAAGTGGTACTTCATGGATTCTTCCCCACAGTCACACCTGTAGTGACAGAACGCCGCCCCGTGTCCCCATGCCTGATGCCATGACAGCAACTGTACCGGTTGGGTGCACACAGGACTACCTGTAGTGAACAAAGTTTTAGCTGCAGTTAGAACAATGGACCGATTTGGTATTTCCGACCGAGCAGGCGCTCGGTAATGCTGTTTTATATTTGCGTATGAAGAAATTCAAACAATTACATTTAAACTATAAAAGCAATTCTTTAAGTATTCAACAGGGGGAAAAATGCGATGTTAAAAAAGATTTTAATATGGAAAGTTTTCTCTGGTTTATAAAAATTTTACATCTGGAATGGCAAAATTCTGGTATACGGTATCTATTGTATTAAAATGATAAAAATTTATTTTTATTTTTGGTAGGTTTACATCTCTGTGTTCATTGTTTATTTTTTCAAAATACTGGTTAGATTCCAGACCAAAGAAACATTCTTTCGTTCTGATGACCCACCTGTTAAAATGTCTGGTAAGATGGACCCAAATAGTGCTTTTGCTGTTTGAGCCTAGTTTCTTTTCATGAACAAATGTAGGGTGTTTATTGGTTGTAAAAATCCTTTCTTCCACCAAAGACATGGTAGTTTCATATACAGGGTTCTCACGGTCCTTAAAAAGGCCTTAAATATAAAAATCCTTTTAGGGAACCCTAAAAATGCCCTCATTTGTGTTTCAAAGCCCTAAAAAAGCCCCATTTCTATTCTGAGGCCCTTATTTTCTACTCGTACTCCCAATGAAATTTTATGAAAGTGAAACTGATTTATCTATGGCCCAAAATTAAAAACTCTGATGCAAATTTGACCTCCTTAGGAAGGTGATTCAAATTTCAATGGATGGACCAGCAGTTAACTGGAAGTTAACATGATTCAAGAACAAATCAGAGATGAGTTTCATACTGAGTTGCTAAATATAGGCAGCTGTGGTTTGCATATTTTAAATAATGTGTTTATAGTAGGAAATAGTGCAACTGAGTGGAATTAGGACAGTCTATTTACAGCTCTTTATTGGTTATTTAAAGATTCCCCAGCAAATAAAGAAGATTATATTAAAATTTCCTCAGCCAAAAAAATACCATGCAAATTTTGCTCCATGGATGGCTGGAAAACGTGCCAGTAGCTGAAAGAACATTAGAAATTTGGGATGATATAAAAAAAATTATATCCAAAGTGTTGAAGAGGGGAAGTTTCCAAAACCAGCCTGTAAATCATATGCCATAGTATTACAGGCAAAATTACAGTACCATTTTTAACTCTTTATCAGTCGAGTAAGCCTCTTAGCCATTCTTTGCTGAAGAACTAACAAAACTGATACTAGATGTAACTGGTACATTTAATGTTGTGAAAAAAGAGTCTTTAGAAATCACGAATAGTTTTTTTTTAATTATCAAAATTTAATTGTGAAGGCAAGTCGGTTCGTGTCCCTCTTTCTAAGATAAGCCTTGGATTCACTGTAGAAAAGATTTTAAAACACTTAATATTTCTTAAAAAGTTATTTTTGATTTAAAATTACAGTGCCAAACATTTAGTTTGAAGATGCTAAAAAATATTTTAGAAAAATCGCCTTTTAGTTTCAGAATAGTTAAGTGCTTATGTTGTATTGATCCAAGAATATTGGCTTCAAATGGCCATGACTGTTATAACAAATTGAAAAATGTATTGTCTCGTTTAGTGAAAATACAACGTATAAAAGAAAATGAATGTGATAATATTTTAATTGAATTTAATTCTTTTCTAAGTAAAATAGTTACCAAATTCTTCAAAATTTCTGAGATATGACCCATCAGAAACAGTTTTTTTAAGTATGGGTATTTAGGAAAAGCTAAAAACTTCAGCAAATTGTTGAAAATAATACAGACATTTTTAATATTTTCTCATGCGCAAGCTGATATAGAAAGGGGTTTTTCTTGTAATAAAAGGATCGAAATTGAAAACCTAAAAGGACAATCCTATATAGTCCAACGAATTATAATTGATCATTTAAAATATGCTGAACGAAGGAACTAAGATTGTCTGTAGTAGGGGCAAGACAAAAATATTTGTCTTACCTTGAAGATTAAAAGATATCAAAAGAACAAGAAATTCAACACAAAAAAGGAAATGCTTTTTTAATGATTTAAATGAACTAAAAAATAAGAAAAGATGCTTAAAAAGTGCAGTTGAAGAATTGGAAAAAAAGTTCTGAAAAATTGGCAGAGAAAGCCGAGTTGACAAATGATATAAAATATGTCTATCAATCGAACAGTTTTCGCCGTTCAGCAAAAGAGAAAAAATGAGAATTAGAAAATAGTGAGGAGAAGTTAAATGCAATGCTTAAGGGGACTTGGCACCCCAAAATTTTTTTTCTACAATTTTGATCAAACTTATTCAATTTTGTAATAGATAGATGTAAACTGTGCAGAAACTGAAATTTCTAAAATATTTTTCATTTTGAAAAATTATAAATTTTAAAATTTTAAATTTTTTAAAAAAAATTAACCCTTTTTTGAAATGCTTCTTCTCATACAATTTTTAATATTTTTTCTCCAAATTTTTTTTAAAGGGACCTCTCAATGTACTTAACAGAAACAGGGATCGGATTTTTGATATCTACATTAGTTTCAGAGAAAAAAATTTTTGTTCAAAATTTTGTGAAAATGTTTGGAAAATATCAGAATTTTTCACTTTGTACATTTTTAAAAAATTTTCTAATCAAAATTTTTACAAATCCATCCCTAATTCTATTAAGTATGCATTTGTGAGTGAACAGAAAAAATTTCAAGTAATTAGAATAAAAAGAGATCGACTTTTTTCATTTTGTAGCAGACACAATTTTGGAAAAAAGCAAACTGAGAAAAACAGCTTTAAAGTTTTAAAAACAATAAAATTGTAATAAAAACAACTTAGATCAAGCTAGTTTTTTTTCAGAGCAATAACCTGACATTTGCGAGTCCTAAGTTATCAATTTTATTAATATTTATTATTACTATAATTATTAATTAGTATCTTCATTTATAGGGATAATTAGAAAAAAAATTTTAAAAATGCGAAAAATTTGACTTTTTTCAAATTTTTTAGTCAAATTTTTTAATAAATGATCTGCACTACTATTTATCAAATATCCATTATAGCAGAGAAAAAATTTGAAACCATTTTATTGAAATTTTATTGACAGTGAGAAATTCAAACAAAATGAGAAGCGAAAGCAGTGATGATGATGATGATGACGATAAGCTTCATAAATAATAAAGAAGCGAAAGCAGTAAAACAGTAAACAAACAAAGATTAAACGGCTACTGTTTGAAACAACTAACTTGCTTTGCTTTTATGGAAAAAATTAAGTGGCTTTGCAACTTACACATGAAATATGCATGATTTAAACATTTGAAGTGGGCGTGGCACGTGATGAAATGTTAGACAAAATAACTTCATATCTCACAAAATATTTGTCTGATTGTTTTGAAACTTTCAGATTATTAAGTCAAAGGTTCAAGGATCATTTTCCACTCAAAATTTGAAAATCGACATTTTCATTGATTTTTCGGAATTCTTAGGGTGCCAAGTCCCCTTAAAGAGTTAAAAGAACGTTAATCCCCCCCCCTTGTAATGTTTTTTATACTTGGTGCATTTTTTTTTTTATATATATTCAAACATAAGAAGCTTTCCGACTCCTGAGAAAAAGTTGTAAATTTTTAAAAAGTGGCATATTTTTATCATTTGTACACATTAGTAGTTATCACTTTTTAAATTCAATTCTAATTGAAAAGCATTCATTCCCATATGCATATTGATTATAAAAGGAAATTATTTTGCTCTTCAGTTTTGAAACATTATTCAGAATCAACAAATTCTCGAAATGTCAAATTGTATATTATTCTTTAAAGGTGAATTTTGTTTTATTTAATTATTTATGAAGGCGAGCTCGAAATGTTGCAATCTAGATGGAAATTTCATGTTTAACTATTTTTGTAACAATCTAGTTAAATTAATTGTTAATAGTACATCAAATCATTGTAATCTGAACTGTCTTAAAAATAGTGATAGTAGCCTTAAATTTTTGTTCAGGATAAAAGTGGAAACCCTGGAATAACTCGAGTACAGCTTCAAGTGGTCATTACACAAGGGCAAGATTTTCTGATTATGCACAAGACTAAGGGTCATTTATTCGAGACACAATTATACAGATTTGTCATGCATTTGATCCTAATTGACACTGATACTACCATAGTAGTATCAGTGTCGTACTACCATGTATGTATGCATCTATGCTCACCCAGTCACTACACTATTGAGTTAAGAAGACAATGCTCTGTTTGCGTTTTCTAAATAAATCAAACAAAATGTTTGTTATAACTTTGAGTGGTAATAAAATTCCGTTTTCTTCGTCAGGTTACTTCTAAGATGTCCAGATGCCTTGGAAGGAATTTCGAGATGGCAGCATGGGTATCATAGGACCTGACAATTTGACTTGTCAGTTTGAGTCTGCTTCGTCAGCATCTTAATGCTCGCTGTGCACATTCCATTAGAGGTTTCATTTTTTGTGTGTTAGAAATTGGAATTATGGCTCAGACTAGAAACCAGGTAAATTGTTCCAATATTTTTCTACTAACAGGTGGTGATATATTACGGTACTATAAGTGGATTAGAATACAAAAAGAGAGAAAAGGTTTTTGCAAACCAAAAGTGATTGAAATTTATAAAAAGATATTGCTATTAAGATAGAAGAAATTTGTTTTAAAGCTTAAATTCTGATTCTTCACCACATAAGAATAATTACTTAAAAAAAAGAGGACACAAAAAGCCATTAAAGTTACGTAAATCTTAACCCTGTCGTAAGAATTCTCCAAATTCCCAAAATAACATTCAAGCCTTCCGAGAAGAAACAAAAACACTTCTTGACGTCGCTGCGTCCAAATGCCTGGACTTCAAATTGTGCCGGTGTGAGAAGTGACGGGAAAGTGCACAAGAACGACAATTTATAACCGACCAGAGATATGACCGGTCAATGATTATTGGTACTGTTGATCTACAAACCACTCAACAGTTTTAAAAAACTGCTGCAAGGAAGGCAAAAAACAAAGCTTTAGAAGAAGCACCTGTCAGTAAATTTCAAGTATGGGCTGAAACCATCTGAAAACTTAGGAGATGACGTTTGCAACAACAATGACGTTGCCGTTGATATATACATCACAAGAAAAAGGCTTTTCATTTGTTTTATCGAATTCATACAAATGAAAAGCCTTTTTCTTGTGATTTATAAATACTCCATCATGTTCCACTCCCCAAACAAGGCTAAAGCTCACCGCAACATTTGCAAGAACTTGCGACAGATATGGAGCTGCGGATCGACCAGCTGCTGTTCTTGCATCAGCATGATCTCGGCTGTGAAAAAAAATATGATGAACATTTTATAATAATCATTGATAGAAATAAATTTCGAAGAGAAAGATGGAAATCCAGATATAACCTTTATGAACAAATACTGAGGGAAGTTCTCCGAGGTATTTACTTTGACGGTCGGAAAGACAAAACTTTGGTGATGGAAGATGGTCATCTCCACCAACGATGCAAAGTTAAAGAACACCTTTCAGTTCTTCAAGAACCTGGTAGCGTGTATCTTGGGCATGTTGTGCTAATATCTGGATCAGCACACAGTATCGTGGCTGCGTTATTGATTTTTTCACCGAAAAAAAAAAAGATTTTTCAAAACTTGTAGTGGTTGAGTTTGATGGTACTGCTGTTAATGCAGGACTTGATGGAGGTGTTATGTGCATAGAGTAAAGATAACAAATAGAGAGAACCAATAGGGTTGTAGGAGTGTTCCAACACTGAGGCACGCGAACGTTGGCAGAAACGCGTTTGCCAATATCGCTGGAAACCTCCCCGTAATGTTATTCCTATGAAGTAAACCTTACTTGCCGCGTTTCAAACTTTTCACGAAAAATGGTTGTTTCGTGCTGTGCTTATGGGTGTACTGAAAGATTTGTCAAAGGTGGTCATTTTACATTTCATTGGTAAGTTATCTGTATAATTTTTATTCTTATAAATATACATAAAATTGTTTTAAAATGATTTTGAATGTGTGATGTGTAGTTCTCATGCTGCAAAATAACTGTTATTTTACTTTGTATAATGCTTGTAAATATTTTTCTTTCTGAAACTAGTGTCATTTATAACTAAAGTAATAAGTACAAAAAAGCCTAAATTGAGAGATTTGTTCTAGCACTCACTAATGCAATTAAATCGAATGTTTTGCTTGTTTCTGTACAGTGGTGCAGTTTGGCTATTTCTTTTCTGAAATTGGCGGTTTTTCTGTAATACGCATAGTTTGTAATTCGAACTTTATAAGTGACTGTTTATAAAAGAAAAATCCAATTCAGCTTGTTATAATTCTTCAGAAAATGTAAAAGCTAAATTTGGAAAAATTTATTTAGTATATTAATTGCATTTAAGGTGTTTGATAATCTTAAAATCGTAATCTTGCATTTTTTTTATCCTAATGCCTGCGGTCATTTATCTCACATGACTGTTTTATTTATCTAAGTAAATAAGATAATACTTTCTATCAATGAAATTGTAAACTGTTTCATTAATTGATTTCAAATTATTTAAAAACATTTCATCTTCGCATTTTTTAATATATGTTTTTAAAAAATTTTCAATGCCATTCGTAATTTGCGTTCAATGCGTTTTATTTTTAGATAGTTTATCTTATGTGCGACAGAACGAATTTTTAATCACTTTTAATTAATAATACCAAAGGATGGTTTCAAAGTTGGCTTTGAATTGTGAATAAAATAATGAGATGCAATTTTCAGCTGTTTATTTTGAATGTGAATAATTAACACTCATCGGATGCGTCAGATCAAAGAAACTGATTAGTATTTAAATGTCAAAAGGAGTTATATTTCATATTAAATTAAAATAGTAAAATTATTTAATATGGACTAGGTCCATTATTTTTGAAGCCTTTGCATATTATGAATATATTTGTTTGTATTTACTGTCAATGTGTTCAACATTCAGTTTTTAGATTCAAAATAGTCTAATTAACTAATGCTTGCATTGTTATATATAAGAACAAAATTATATACTATCTCATAAAATAGAATTTATTGAAGCATATATATCTTTCTTAATTTCATTGGTATATTTTTTATGAATGCATTTCAGCTTTCCCAAAGATGTATTTCGTAGAAAGTTACACGAATTTGTTCAAAACATTTCGAGGCAGAGTGCTTCGAAAAGGAACAATTTGGAAAAAAAGATTAAAACCTGATGCTTTGCCTACAAAATTCGATTTTCCTGATTATCTAAAGAAAAATATTAATCACAGGAAAAGGAAAATGTTCATCAACGACTGGTAATATTGGTTTATATATATTTTCGATAAGTAATCCTGACAAAAAAAAAGTTGAAGATGCAATTGTAATGTTGAAATTTTCAATTTTTATTCATAATACAGTTTTTATCTTCACAGTTATATCTACAAGTCAAAAGAAATTCCGTTACATTGGAGATTTTGAAGAGAAGGATATGGAATCTCTTATAAAGGCTTGTAAACTTCTGGTGTTAGCTGAAAGTGATCACGAAATTTCGAGGGAAAAAAATTTAAAAGTTAAGAAGAAGGAACCGATCACACTTGTGAAAAAGATTTCTACTTTAAAAGAAATCATTAGTAAAATGAAAAAAAGGCATTGATATCTTATAGTTCTGGAAGCGTTTTGGAAATATGTTCCATTTTTAAAATATGAATGTATATTTTCTAAAAAAGATTTAATATCTGCCCGACAAATAATTTTATAGTGTAATGGAAATTCATTATTTAAAGAATTCATAACCTAAAACTTTAGTTTAGCAGTTCCAAGAGTGTAGTTGTCTAGTTGGACCGATTTTAAATTGTACTAAAGATTTGTAGTTTTTATGAAGTATTAAACTCATCATTACAAGTTTCTATGAACACAAAAATCTCATTAAATACTTTAAAATATGATACTTTTATGATATTGTAAATATATTTACCTCGTATTTATTATTCTAGCTCTCTGTGCCAGATAGTTCCTGTTCTGAATTACTACAGCAATTGCAAAAGAAAGGTTGCAAGGAGTATCCTCCGGAATTACGAGCCTTTGCTCTTACGTTGAGTTTTTATTCAAATAAAGCGTACTATGTTCAAGTATTTATAAATGCTTTACCACATCCTACAACTTTAAGAAAGTGGTATCAATCTGTTGATGGAGAACGAGGTTTCACCAGTGCTGCTTTATCATCCTTGTAAATGAAAGCTCTGCATGCTCCTAAAAAAATAAGAGAGTTATATGTGCTCTTATGGTTGATGAAATGGCAATCAGAAAGCACATTGAATGGAATGAAAAAAAGTTCTGTGGTTATGTAGATTTGGGCACAGACATTGATGATGATCAATTGCCAGTAGCAACTCAAGTCTATACTTTTTTTACAGAATTCAGTGAATGGCAGTTGGAAGATACCAATGGGTTATTTTTTAATTGATGGCTTAGATGCTAATGAAAGGGCAAATTTAATCAAAAAAAGGCTAGAGGTGATTCATGAAACTGGAATTGATGTTATTTCTTTGACTTTTGATGGTACAAGTGTTAACTTGAGCACAGCCAATTGTCTTGGTTGCACATTGAATTTTCAGTCTCTGAATACTTCTTTCAAATACCCAATCACTAATCAAGATGTTTGTGTGTTATTAGATCCAAGACACATGATAAAACTGATCCAAAACACTTTAGCTTCAAAATGATCTTTATTTGATGGTAATGGGAAAATGATTAAATGGGATTATATTGTATCTCTGCACAAACTTCAACATCAAGAGGGTTTACTAGTAGCCACTAAACTGAGAACTCGTCACATTGAGAGGAAAAGTGAAAAAATGAAAGTGAAGCTTGCTACACAGGTTTTGAGTGTAGCAAGCTTCACTTTCATTTTTTTTAGCAGCAATCATTTTATTTTTTTTAGCTTTTTATCAGCAATGCTAGCATTGCTGATGCCTTATACTTGGCAAATGATCTGAAGCTTCCTGAATTTAAAGGCTGCGAGGCGGCAACAGCTGAATTTTTAAAATGTTTCAATACCGTGTTTGATATATTAAATAGTCGAAACATTCTTTCAAAAGGATTCAAAGCTCCATTGCAAAAGTTTAACATTGAAAAGGTATTTGTATTTTTTGCATATGCTGAAAATTATATTTAAGGGTTAAAAACGGGTTAATGGTATACCCATTTTATTTTATCAAGTAATAGAGAAACAGGTTTTGGGGAGTTTTTAGTATGTCTTTTCCAGTGTAAAACTATTGCATAAAAATTTGATTTTAAGCAATGCAGTTAAATTTCTATTAATGTACAAACTTTCTCAGGATCACATAGAATTATTTTTTAGTGCTGTTCGTAGTAAAGGTGGTTTCATAACAATCCTACTTGTTTAAAGCTGCATATATCAGATTGTTATGCCATAACCAAATCATGTCTTCCGATCGATCCAATTGTTTGCCTTTAGATAAAACACATTTTCTAAATGTATGTTCATCTAAAAATCAATATTCAATTGCTATAAATAAGAATGTACTCTTTTCTTCATTAATTTTGCCAAAAATTGAGGATGAAAATACTTTTCAATATCCAAATTTAGATCTCAATGTCAATTTAAGTTTGTATGTTTCTGATGTTGTTTTGTACATAGCAGGATTTATTGTTAGAAAACTAAGTAAAATTTTAAGTGTACTATACGTAAAAATGCTTTTACAACTAATGGTGTGACTACAAGTCTAATAAGGAGAAAAAATAGGGGTGGTTTAATATTTCCTAACTCTGATATTGGAAAATTATGCAAAATTGCAGAAAAGATAATTAGGGCTTTTCAATCAACCAAGAGCTTACATAACAAAAATTTGATGCACTTATTGATAATGCAGTCAATGACTGAAATGGATTCTTCTATTTTCAGCACACTGAATGATCATATATTTGATCAATATATTGTCAATAATCATAAAATCAATACTGATCAAATTTTTCAAATTAAGGCTTAGACATATAGCAAAAGTATGTAATGACGATCTACAAAAAAATAAAACTAGAAGCATCAACACCAAAACTATTCTCTTTAAAGGTCATTAGTTTCTTATTTTCATCAAATTTACTTAATACAATAGTTAAATAATCAACATATTAATTTAGATAAGATATTACTTGTGATTTTCTTTTGCCTATAGTAAAATTTTAGTCCTATAATGTTTACTCATTAATGTTTTTTTTTTATTGAAAGTAAAATGTTGGAATACAAAATAATAGAACAATATGTATTGTAATGTTGTTCATCATAATTTCTGCTATAGTTAAAAAAATAAATAATGCCCTTTAGTATATCACTTTTTTAATTGTTTTTTTAAAAAAATTGTATAACCTTTAAGTGTTTTCATGTAATATTGCTAAAGATTTGTAATTGTTTTGTAATTTGCTTATGTGAAATAAACACTTTTGTTTTGTAGATTGATTTAATTCATAGTATTTCTTTCAGACTACACTACAGTTACAAATTTATATTGTTTTAAGGTATCAGTATTTTATTTCATATTTTAGAAACGGGCTATCTTTACTGTTGTTTCCTTCAAGCTTAAAATCATTCAGTTTATAAAAACGTTACTTAAATATATTTCGTTTGATTAATGATAATATAATCCATTTAATAATATTATCAATAATTAATTAATTAATACTTATGAAAAACAAGACTGAAGTTATTTAAATATGATTTTTTTTTACTGTCATTTAAAACCGATATTCAAGATAAATTCCTTCCCATACATTTAATTTTATGAAAATTTTAGAGCAAAATCTAAAAAAAGTCCGCAAATTTCGCGGGTTTTTCAAGAAGGCGGAGCCGGCGGCAAAAATTTTTGTTGGCAAAATTGTGGAAATCAGTCAGAGTACTAGTCCGAACAACATATTAAAAAATTAACTCTACCTTAATTTTTGTATCTATTTTCTACTATTTCGCTGGACTAATATTGTAAGTTACTTTTCCTTTAGTAATTGTTCAGCCAAGTGCTTAAAACTCGCCAAACTAATGATTGAGAGCCAAACTATAGTTAACATGAACACTCGGTTCTCCTCTCAAAGTTGCCCATATGGGCCCTGCGGTGTGGCTTTGCTATCAAAGAAGTGCTCTCTCTATGTAGTATCTTGTACTCTAAGGT